>CM046947.1:25880005-26074368 GCA_025698515.1 Gossypium sturtianum
GATATTTAAGCAGGTCTAAATTATTTTTACCTAAACCCTCCTAAATTTCGATGAACCTTCAAGCACGAGCGGATAACCCGACCCATAAACAAGTCTAACCAATGACTTTGAACATAATTTGAGAGATCAATTTAGGTATTTAGATACAAGATAAAACAAATGTGTATTCATGTAGTTAATATTTTAAATAAATTTTTATCCGTCAATAATTCATTTTAGGTATTTTTACAAGTTTGTGTTATGTTTATGTTATTTTCCATATTTGTGTTATTTTTTTAATATTTGAGTTAACTTTTTTAAATTTAAAATATTATAAATTTGTCTAACGATTTTTATATATTATAATTGTAACACCCTAACCCGTATCCACGCCTTGAAATAGGATTCACAGGAGCATTACGGACTTATCACATAAACAATCATACATTTTCATGTTCATTTCTTAAATCCAAGCAATAGCCAATCAAATTCAATCATATAGTCCCTAACACGATCCCTCGAGGCTTAAAAACAAGCCTTAAAAACAATTCGGGACTCAAGCGTGAACTTAAGAAAATTTTGAGAAAACATTGAAAATTTTCAAAGTGAAAGGGACACATGCTCGTGTGGCCAAACCATGTGTCTCCTACGGCCAAAAGACACGCCCGTGTTGTAACGCCCCAAAACTTAAGTATTTATTCTTGCATGTTTGTATCACCACTACTTGTTTGTTTTAGTGGCTAAGTGATTTGGGTGTGTTTGGGAGTGTCTGAGAAGTCACTGGTTCAAGCACGGGCTTGTGTAAAATTTTGGTTTTTAGGGAATAAAACCCTTGCCTTTAGTTAGTAGGCTTTTAGATTGTGTGTGTATAACAAGACATAAAAAGCCTCTTTGGTCTAGGGTAAGTGGGCGTGTTACCTAGGCTAGAGGACTTTGAGGTTCGAATCTTGGTATAGGCAAGGGAGTATTTATTTTGCTGCTGTGCCGTGGGAGGTGATGGAGTTTGAGTGAAACACTGAAGTGGTTGAGGTGAATTCAAATTGAGTGGTTGAGGGGAGGTGTGATAAGATGGAGAGGTTTGAGGAGGGATTTTAGGAGAAAATTAAGGAGATGAGAGGGAGGGAGTTTGTGCAGAAATTGGACTTTGGCACTCAAAGAATTCGGCCAAGAGAGGTACTGCTTGCTCATTGGGTGTTTTTTCTCTCTTTGGCCGAATGTGGTAGGTTTTTGGCATATTTTTTGCTCACTTTTTCACTTTTGACAACCTTTTCTTTGGCGGTATACCTTTTCTCTTATTGTCATCTTCTCTTCTCTCTTTTACGTCTTTGTTGGTCGAATACACCCTCTTCCTCTCCTTGCCTCTTCTTCGTCTCTTTTCCCCAAAATATTCGACTCTTCTTTGTTGTTTCTCCTTGGCGAATCTTCTCCCTCTTTTTCATCCTTCCCCTTTCATTTCTTTTTAGTGATCCATTTTTTCCCTTGCGAGTTGTTTGCTTTCCCTTCTCTATTGTTAAGTTATCATTCTCTAATTGCCGATAAGTCTTACACTTCGTAGTGGGTACTCTCTTCGCGTTATTGGTAAGTGAAGATAGTATAGTATTATCTTGTTGCTTGTTGAATAAGTGCTTACTCTTTTTCCGGTTGGTGCTTAGGAACTTTTGAAGGGGTTGAGGTTCGTATTTAACGTTTGGGTAAGCGAAACTTGCCTCTTCACTTTCGATCAAAGGTAAGTGGTTGTGAGTATAATGATTGGGATAACTTATGTTTATTCGATTAATTAAGCGCCTTAAGTGAATAATTGAGGATTATTGGTCAAGTGTAGGTTTTGAAGGCGTCAAGCCATCGACCATCACGGTTTTCATCTCACGGGGAGTAACGAGAAGGTGATATCATCAAACTCATCAATTAATTCTAGGACTAGCTTTCGATAATTGATCAATTTGGGGTCTCTTGTTTCCCATTCGCCTTTGGTGATAGATCACTAGTGCAAAATCCCCATACACATCTAGCACTTTGATTTTCGTTCTATGGCATACGGACTCCCATGATATATGCCGTACTCTGCCATATTATTTGTACAATCAAAATCCAATTTGCAAGTAAATGGATAATGATCTCCATTTGGGGATATCGGGGACTGCCCCAATTCCTTTACCAGCAGACATTTGATGCTCCGTCGAAGTTCAGACTTCCAGGGCGATCTTCTAGCGTCTTCTTGGTGAGTTGCCACATACATTAGATCTTTATTAGGGAAATCAAAGTTCAAAGGCTCGTAATCTTCTAGAGCTCTCTCTTGGCTAAAAAATGCTGCTATTGCACTCCTTTCACTGACCTTACGGTTTCACATAGACTATGTCAAATTCAAAAAGTAAAATTTGCCATCTGGCCATCCTTCCATTCAAAGCAGTCGACTCCATCATGTATTTTAGAGGGTATAGTTTCGAGACTAGCCAAGTCGTATGGTACAACATGTACTGCCTCAATCTCCGAGTTGTCCGGATCAAGGCACAACATAATTTCTCAATCGGCGAATATCTCATTTCACACTCCATGAATTTCTTACTGAGGTAGTATATTTCCCTTTCTTTCTTTCCTGTCTCATCGTGTTGGCCAAGCACACATCCCATGGAATGGTCAAATACTGTCAAATACAGTATCAATGGCCTATCTGGACTAGGTGGTGTGACCTTTGGGGTATTGGACCAGTCTTTGTTTTACCTTGTCAAAAGTTTACGGCATTCATCATCCCATACTCTGGATTGTGCTTCTTAAGAAGACGGAATATTGGGTCACATTTCTCAGTTAGTTGTGAAATGAACCGGGCAATGTAATTTAGTCTTCCTAAAAAACCTCGAACTTCCTTTTGAGTGTGCGGCAGAGGCAATTCTTGTATAGCCTTGACTTTTTATGCAGGTCGATTTCAATTCCCTTTTCATGACTATGAAACCTAACGGTTTTCCTAACCTAGCCCGAAAGTACATTTTGTTGGATTGAGCTTTAGCATTTGAAATTTTCTCAACCTCAAGAACAATTTCCTCAAAACATGCGTGCTCCTTTTCTGTTCGGGATTTTGCAATCATATTGTCAGCGTAAACCTCGATTTCCTTGTGCATCATGTCATGAAACAAGGTTACCATGGATCTTTGATACGTTGCTCCGTATTTTTAATCCAAATGGCATCACCCTATAGCAAAATATTCCCCACAAGGTCCACGAATGTGGTCTTTTCCATGTCTTGAGGATGCATCTTTATCGATTGTATCAGAAAAGCCATCCATGAAGGAGAGCAGTGAGTAGCACCCGTATTATCTACTAAAGTGTAAATGTGAGTCAATAGGAAATTGTCTTTTGAAAGGTGGCCTTGTTTAAGTATCCAGTAATCTACACACATCAGTACATTTTCATCTTTCTTAGGGATGGGGACAATATTGGCTACCCGTTACGAGTATTTGACCACTTGTAAGAACCCGAGCATCAAATATCTTCTTAACCTCTTCTTTTATTTTTATCACAACATCCGGGCATTATCCTTTGAACCTGCTTTGAATTGGCTTGCACTCTTCTTTTATGGGAGAGCGGTGTACCACAATATCTCGATTGCTTAACTCGGGCATATCTTGGTATGACCGGTGAAGACATCTTTGAATTCTTGAAGTAACTCAATGAGGTCTCGTTTTGCTTCTTTGGCTATGCAAGTTCCAATTTTCACTTCTTTTCCTTCTTCCAAGATCATAATCTCTCTGTCTCTTTGTGAGGTAGGATCCGTTTCTCTTATTGTTCTACCATCCTTAACAAATCCAGGAGATAAGTTACATTCTTTGTCATCTTCAAAATCCACGAGATCCCTCTAGACACATGTCTCGCTCAAAAGGAGATTACGAGTCGATGCTTGCGTCGCTCATATCGTTGATATCACGGAGACTTGTTGTAGGCACAAAGGAATATCAAAGAACAAATGAATCTAAGAATAGCTATTTGTATGGTGTGATTATGAATGAAATGAAAGAATAAAATAATATTTGCTCGAGTGATACAAAAAATGTATTTTTATTGAAATAAAGATGTTGGACATGAGCCTATTTCACAAATGGATTCTTATTGCTTCTAGGCTTAAAGTAACAAGTGTGTTTTGAACATTACTCGAATTAGCTTTAAAAACTACGGGGAATCTCTTCCGCATGATCCGGTTATTGAGAACACTTCACTGGTTCATAAGAGGCGGATGCGATAAGTTTTCTTCTACCATTCCCTCTTGAGATATGGTGTTGATGCTCGATTTCTCATCATATCTTCAACAATTTCTTTCCTTGTCATCTTTCGTTCGGGGTGAATAATCCCTCGACCACGAATATTACGGATATATGGGGGAAGGTTATTGGTTCACATTGGACCTCTACCCCCTTAATCGTGCTCTCCTTCGGTCTTGCTTCCTCTCTAACTCCTTCTTCCTTTGTTTAGCGCAAGCATACCCCGAAGCCAAAGCGATCCGTTATCGACCAAGATTGGTACCGACCAGTCCATGGAGGTATTTTCCGAGTCCCCTTCGAGGCGATGCTCCTTTTCCCACCATCATTTGTAAGCTCATCCTCGTGGATTTGGATATTTTGAGCACTTTGGGATCTTGCTTCCTCGGCTTGACGAAGGTTGCGTTCACAAACTCTAGCGGCCAAGAAAGGAACATTCTATCGTTTCACCATCAGCCTCTATGTATGGTGCATTCGCATAATGGACGCAATAATGTATTCTTACTGTGTTTATTGTTATCAATCGGCCCTCCGTTACCAACTTTAGCTTTTAGTGCGGTGATGATGATGCTTGCTCATTGAGTTAATCTAAGGCATCCCCAATAGGCAATTGTAAGAAGGCTTGATGTCCATCACTAAGAAGTCTACCTCGTATATATTTAGACCGATTAAGAGGTATTTCAATCCTTCCATTACCTTCCTTTTTAGTGCCGTCGAATGCTCTCACTATGTTTTGGCATGTCTTCATGTGAGAGGCATCCCACGAGCAACTTTGTACAATGTGGATAGAGGGCAATACATTTGAGTGAGATCCATGTCAATCGGTACTCACTGTAATGTATACCCCCTTGCGGCGGGTGGTGATGCGCGAGCTTTAGTGGATCCCATGCCCCGCGGTATTTCATCGTCATTAAAAAGATGAAATTATCGATTGCTTATATTGTTGACAAGGCGGTCTAGTTTGTTTACGGAAATATCATCAACGGCGTAGGTTTCGTTTAACACCTTCATGAGTGCGTTACGGTGTATCTCGAGCTTAAGAGTAAAGCCGATTACCGATATGCGAGCTAGGCTGCTTATGTAATTACTCCACGACACTATACTCGTTGTGTTTTAGGAATTTCAAGAATTCTTTAGCTTCTTTCTCATTTCTGGCTCATTATGAGTAGTTACGGCTTCTCTTTCCTTTGTTCGATTGCCAAGGATTTCCCTTTTACTGAGTTGACTTTTGTATTTGGGGCATCATAATGTCTTCCTCTACGTGTATAGAAACCCACATCTTGACCTTCCTCTGGCATGCTGACCAGGCCTACCTCTCCCGGGATTGTCACATTGCAGTCATAGTTCCAAGGTACCCTTTTGCTATCGTTATAAGGAAAAACAGCAGGTTTCTGGACTATAACTCTTGGTGCAATTCTTGCTCGGCTTCATTGATTCTTGGTCGTGAGATGATTACTACGGGTGGTTGGCCTCATAGACCTTCTCTGCATCGACCCTCCCTGCGAGGCGCACACCTCTTCTCCTTGAGTATACTCAAAGAACTCGAGCTCCTTGTTGTCCATTAGACCTTGTACTAAGGCCCTGAATTTACTGTATTTCTGAATCTCATGATCTTCTTCATTATGGAACTCATAATAATTCTTTACTTCTCTGGACCTGTTCCTCGAGTCTTGTGTGATTAACCCCCTTTCCACTATTTTCTTCCAAACTTCTTTCAACGGGGTTTTCACTTCTGCAATATTCACCTTGATTTTCTTCTCCACGTTCTCGACTATCGAATTTACCCCCTTATCAGCATGGTTAGGTAACGGATTTTCTGCCCCAGATGACTCATCGAATTTTACAATGCCCATTTTGATGAGCCTTTCTACTAACTTTTTGAAGGTGGTTCAGTTTTCTATCGAGTGTCTCGTGATTCCCGCATGGTATTCGCATTGTGCGTTTGCGTCGTACCATTTCGGGTATGGGGGTTGCATTGGTTTTAGGTAGAAAGGGGATACAACATGTGCATCGAATAAACTTTGGTACAACTCCCTATCGTCATTGGAATAGGCGTAAAGCTGAGTTTCTCCGTATTTTGCCTTGTGTTGGACTCTTGTCTCGGTGGGCCTTGATGGCGGTGGTTACCGTTCTTGGTTGGTTCCACGGTGACTAGTTTGAGTAATCCACATTATATGTGCTCACGTTATTTACCTCATTTTTTCTTTTTCGAAGTGACCTCTTTGTGCTTTCCACAGCCTCTATTTTCCGCACCTTATGGCATTTTCTATCATTTTGCGGACATCACTATGTACGAGAAGCTCTTAGTTGCGCTTCCCAACATGTGATTGATAAAGGTGCCTTGAGGTATTAATGAAGAGCATGGTAGTTTCCTTTTCTAGTAGTGGCGGTTGGACTTGCGTGGTGACTTCCCTCCACCTTTGAGCATATTGCGAAACTTTCGTTCGGCTTTTTCTCCATATTACGTAGTTTGATTTGGTGAGGCACCATATACATCGCGTGGTCGTATTGTTTCATGAAGGTCTGTGCGGGTCCTTCCACAAACTAATCTGGGTGCGATTTGGTGATTATACCATTTCGCGTAGCCCAAGTCAAAGTTTGTCTTAGAAAGCGATGTATGGCGATCATTCGCGATATATCAGGTCATCCTCCGATAGAACATCGTAATGTGAGCCTCGAGGCGGTGGTCTCATTATATTTTTCAAATTTCGGCATTTTGAACTTTGGGGAGCACTAGATGCGGGACCGGGCTTAATTCCTTAAGCGTCAATTCCACAATGGTAATCGGATTGCTTTCTAACGCCTTGAATTTCTCCTCTAGCCATTTGCATCTGTCTTCCAATTACTTTGGGAGCTTCACTCTTGCCTTTTCCATTTCCGCTATATCATCAAGGTCGGGGACAAGCGGGTTTTTTGGATTGTCTCGGGGTTGGAGCTGAACCCGTCCGGAAGTTTATCGGTGCGAAGTATCGATCGATATTGAAGGGTCGATGTTGAAGGACACCTTTTGTGGTTGTGCTTGGGTGTTCGTTGGGGTGAAGCACGGAGGATAAGCGGGGTCCTCGTTGTGCGTCTCGGTATTGATCATAGGGCTTTTTCCTTTTTCTAGCCCTCGGCCCGGCAAGCTGCGTTAAGCGGCTCATCATGTTTCTCTGGGATTTTAGCATTTGTTCCCTCATATCTGTTGGATTTTGGCCAATTGTTCTTGCATCTTTATTTCTGATTGATCACGCATATCTCTTTGTATTTGTTCTAATCCTTCTAACCTTTGGTCCATGGCTTTAGTCTTTCTTCGCGTACCCGTAATGATGTTCAGAGTAAGCTTGCCATGATTTTAGAGAGTCTCTTTGTGAGTTTTAGTGCACCACGATGCAATGCAATGCAATGCTAATGCGTGAATGCAATGAATGCAAAAAGAAAAAGAAATGATTCTGATTCAATTTCATTAGAATAACCTTTCTAGAAAATAAAATTATTTACATAAAATGAATTACTTATATGGCTTTACCCTAATGCTTAAGGCCTTGACTTGCTTAAGAAGCCAAGCTAACTCTCGGCTTTGATCGACTACGACTCATATTTCAAACTCGATTACATCGGCTGGACTGCCAAGGTTTGTAAATGATTAGCCACCTCTACGCACTTGAGCCAAAGCTTCACCCATGGCGTAATCCTTATCTCTAACTTTGGTCTTGAGATCGATGAAGTTGCTCTTTCCACCGCTCATCATTTGCTTCCAGTAGTTTAACTCGGAGTTCACAGTTTTGCAGCATGGTTTCAAGTTCTTTTATCCTCCATTTTAGTTCCTCAATCTTGCTTAGGCTGGCCCTTAATTCGATTACGGAGTTGCGACTACAATGCTGGTGTAGTGACTTTTCTAACTCCGCCACCCGAGCTCTTAGCTTTTCCTTGTCATTTTGGCTCTCCAACAAACTCTTTTTTAAAGCGTCCTCCGTACTCGAGTATCATGGAACTTCTTCTCACCTTTGATCAGCTCTAGTCTTTTCTTCTTGGATTTCTTGTCGCCATTGCTCGGACATTTTACCCAAACTGCGGTCCTTATTGACATACGCAGCTTCTTGTAATCCATCTTCAAACTATCCAAATCCTCTTCAGCCTTATTCTTTCCCTTCCTCAGTTTCTCAGCTTCTAGTTTCTGGACATCGACATCTAACCCTAACTTCATTTTCTCTTCCTCCAATTGCTCGATCCTTTTTCCTAGTTCTGAACTTTTCTTCTCAAAATCCTGTTTGATGACTTCTAGTTCAAACGAGACCACCTGCAAGTGTTCTTCTATTGATCGGATGTTTTTTTGATTTGACGTAGGGATGTTTTCGTTGATTCTCTGACCCCACCACCGGTCATACTCAAGGGTAGTCATTGGATTAGCAGCAAACCTTTTCATTCTACGAGTTTGGTTACAGGCATTCGATATCTCACAAGCTTTCTTTTTGTAGTTATCTCCCTTGTATCTGAACTCATGCAGAGCTAACCCTTATGTTCTTTGGCGTGATTTGTCTTAACTGTATTGCCTTAACACAAGTAAGGAGCATGCAGTGACTCCCTATATCCCAAGTAGGGAACCCAATAAAAATCTACACATCGATACAAAATCTCGTCGGGGACCATCAAGGGCCCTCCACTCGATATCTTACGCTTGTAGACTTTGAAGGATCATCATCCACTTTTCCTCAAGTAATATCATCCCGTCTCGGCGTAGCCACTATCTCTTTCGGGGAGAATAGTTTCGGAGAAGATTCGATAGGAGACCTTTTCCACTTTCTAAAAATGGTGTGGAACCATGCCAACAAAGTTGCGCCTGACCTATAAATCTGCCCTCGCCGCTCTCGACACGCGTTCAAGGATCTAGAAGTTTCGGCTAAAATCGTAGGAGGCCGGGCGTGACCCTTTTGTCAAGTCGATCAAAGAGATGCGAGGCGCCTCATCTACATGTCCTAATGCCTTGGGAAGGCGACCAAATCGTAGATACTCAGCGAACACATCAACCCTTTTCTTTATATCAGGATCGCTAGAATCGGATCCATTAAGTTTTTCTAAGGGATACACTTACTATCTCCTTTTTGCTTGATCAGGGCTGCCACCTTTGCTCACTCATCCTGTGATGCTCATCAATTTCTTCAAAAAAGGTCGGGACATTAGTGGCTCTTGAATATACTTTGTCGACTTGAATCTTGAACAGCAGTAAGGCCATATCTCCTCCACGGTAGGTAACAAGTCAACTTTTCCCAAAGTGAAGCAAGCGTAGGCGGATTCTAGGATTGGGCGAGGGCTCGAAATAGGTGCTTGTCCACCTTCACATCGAGCAGATAGGGCAAATCTCCATAATTCTGATAAAATAGTTTGCTTGACCTCAACATTCCACCTGATCCCATATCTCCTTTAATTCTTGAAGATTATTAGAGTCACGTGATGCGGGTGAAATCCCACAACTACGTCGTATCCTTGGTCGGACTATCACCTTTTTCTCATTTGTGTTGTCTCGGCCCAAATCCGGAAGACCACATTATCCTCCACTTTATCAGAAAACCCCTTTTCCATGATAAGTTATCTATTTAGGAACCGAATGTGAATCAACACCTTTTTTGAAAATGCCATGCAATTAAAATATAAACAAAGCAAGTCAATACTTCATACAGCGTTTAAAGTAAGCAAAAAATAATAAGTAAAGCACCTACTCGGGTGACCACTAGGGTTTGGCGTGGCTCTACCTAAGGTGGGCTCTTAAGGCTCGCTATATGGGGTTTGGGTTCTAGAGTAAAGGTACCTGAACCGGCAGATTCCTCGATCCTCACCCATTATAGGCTCATGCAGACCGAGTTTAATTCAGGGGAATACATTTCCCTATGGCTATACGAAAATGAAAATCTCACAAAGACATAGGTACTGATGTATCCCGAAAGCGATCCACTATCCTATACGGAGGTGAAGACCTCACGAAGGAATAGCTTCGCTCCCACTTAAGAGGTAAAATTGACCGACTTATGCAATGCAAAATGGAGAGACACGTCAAAATATTTAAACCAACAAAGCAAGCATACTATGATGAAAACCACGAAAATGACGGATAAAATGCAATGGAGCAATCGTAAATTTAAAAGCAGTTTTTGATTTTTTGATAAAAATACAAAAATTAATCAATTTATGGCTCGACTCTCTTATTTAGTCCTCGATTGGAGTCGCCAAGTATCGAAACCATTTTTTTGAAAATGGTGAGCTTTGATTTTAAAGCGAAAACGAAAAAAAGGAGTCGCCACCAATCTTTTGGCGAGGTGTGATCGAGTCACCTCGTAATTCAATCATTTTAATAAAAATTGAAATTTACTAAAGCGGCGATTTTTGGTCTCGAAATCCAAAAAGCGAGTTTGGGAGTTGATTCACGCACAAGGAAGGATTAGCACCCTCGTCGCCCAAAATTAGTACCTTGTTGATTAATTGATGTCTTTAGTGTCAAAAATTGAAAATTTGAAGAAATTTTAAAAATCGATCCTTTGTTATAAAATTGAGAATTTTTGAGAACATGGCATATTTCACGTTAGTCGAGAAATAGAATACATCCGTAAGTTAGGACACGATGTCTTAAATTCCCGATCTGAGAATAAGCGCTGAAAAATTATTTTGAAGGATATTCGGTTATCTCGATTTTAGAAAGAAATCATATTCCGTAAGTTAGAACCACGATCTTTTCTTGATTCCGAGATTATTTAAAATTGTTTTAAAAAGCGTTCGTTTACTCGGATTTATCGAGAAAATCGAAACCCCGTAAGTTAGGGAGCGACTTTTGAATATCGAATTCACGAAAGATTGCTTATTTTTAAAAAAATAAATTTTATGTATTGGGCAAAGATTAATCGACACCAATTTGTAATAATAATGATGTAATATGCTTGATAAAGTAAAAAAATCGATCTTGACATGCATAACGGAATAATAATGAATGCGATAACATAAATAACAATAATAAGAGCAAAAATAACAAATAAAGTAAATAATAATAAAATAATAAAACAAACCAATTGTATAAAAAATAAAACAAAAAGAAAAGTAAATGATCAAATAAAAACTAAAATTTAATTTAAAATTTTAATAGTGATTACTAATGAATAAAGAAAAAGAGAAATATTAGGTAGTTTAAAAGTACTAATAATAATGATAATAATATTAATAGTAATAATACAAATAATAAATGATCTAAAGTTCGAAATTATTTAAGAGGATATAAATAAAATATGATAAGATAAAATAAATGCATTTACAAATACTAGGTAAATAAATATTAAGGAAATAATAGTAATAATAACAAAGTTAATTAATAATAATACATTAATAATAATGATAATATGTTAATAATAACAATAAAAAAATAGCAATAATAATACATTGATAAGAATAATAATATGTTAATAATAACGATAATAATAGTAATAATAATAATGTTAAATTAATTAATTTATTAATGCGATAATAAAAACAATTAAACAAAAAAATATTAATAATAATATTAAATTAATAGTAAAATAGCAACAATAACAAAAGAAATAAAAAAAGGACTAAATTGAACTTAAGACAAAAGTTTGGGGCAAATCTAAAAATAAATTAAAAGAAAAGGATCGAATAAGTGCGCGAATAACAAGGAGGGACTAAAGGGAAAATATCCGCCCTCCAAAACCAATGACACTTTACACAGAGCTAAAATGAAATCAAAACAAAATTTTAGGGCAAAATTAGAAATAAATGAAACTTATGTGCAAAACCATAAAAAAGCGGAAGGACCAAACTAGCAATAAGACCAGTTTTAAAAAGCGCGGATCCTCCATTTGGAGTGGGTGGGTCTCGGGTCCCCCAAAGCAGCGTCGTTTTGGGCGCTAAAGGGGACCAAAATGGCACCGTTTCGCTAGTGTATTTAAACCCCAATTTTTTTTTACTTCATTTCAAACCCTCCCCAAAAAAAATCAGAAAACCCTCAAAAGAAACTCTCTCTCCCTTTTGAATCGGCGGTCTTGATGGGCCACCATCGATCGCCCGGTGTCGGCGCCGCTGCGCTCGGTGGCCGGCGAAGATGAAAACGTGGCTTTTCAAGATCTCGACCCCCCTAAACCCAAATTCGGCCTCAAAACGTCCGAAAAACAAACCGGTGAGCCCTTTTCCCCTTTTTACTTTGTTTTTATGTCGAAAAAAAAGGAAAATAAAGCGAAAAAAAAAAAGAAACCGAAAGCATAAGTGAGAAAAAATCACCTCGAATAATTTGTTCTATTTTTTCTTAATCTTGTATTCGATTGTATAAAAAAAAGAAGAAATACAAAGGTTTCTTTCCGGATCTTATAAGTAGGAAGATATAAAATAAAATACATTTTTTTCTTTGTTTTCTCTTTGTCGTTGTTTTGTCTCATTTACAGTGCGGAGGTTGGCGTGGCGTGCGGTGGTGCGTTGTAACACCCCAAACCCGGCCTGCGTTACGGCCGGATCACGGTATGTCACAAGGAAAGGTAGTTAAAAAAATTACGCAATCGTTTAAAAATTTTGAGTTTTGATTATCGGTAGTTTGTGAACCGTTCATTAATATTTTGGAAAGCAGATTATTTGTGTTTTTAGGAAAACTCGTATTGATCATTTCATCATAGATAATAACCGCATTAAAACAAAAACCAAATTAAAATCCCAGTGGCCTTATTACAGAACATATTCCTGAATTAAAATGAAATTTAAAAGGAAATAACACTTAATTTACTAAAGTGACGACGTATGGCCACCACAGAGTCCACCTCGGCTCCAAATCCTCAAGCTAGGGATTACACGCAAAGTTAAAGCGAGAGGGTGAGTCATCGAGACTCGGTGTGTAAATCCCCATTAAACAAAATGGGCCTTAAGCCCGAGAGATGCACGATGGGCCTTAGCCCATTCAATATAGCGTATATCACATGTATGCAATGCATTTCATTAACCTAATTTTCCATCCTCTACACGCCATACGTACCCCAACACACACTGTGGGGATTTCTACAATCAACCCTCCATCGCTACGTCTCATCACGTGGCACCAAGCCACTCGTGGTTCCGGACCACCGTGATACTAGATCACCGTGACAAAGTCACTATTATCATGCGTGGGGCCAACCCACCGTGGTATCAAACCACCGTGACAATCCACGAAGAATATATGTGGGGCTAACCTTTGTGGTACCAAACCACTAGGGCGAGTCACTAAATCATCATATATATACGTGGTATTAAACCACCGTGGCACCAAGCCACCGAGACATAGTCACTAAATCGTTATATGTGGGGCCAACCCACTCGTGGTACCAAACCACCGTGTGAGTCTCAAATACTTCCCCTTTTCGCATCATATCCCAAAGCCCATGCAATATGACATAATAATTCGTGTATGCGTTATGTCATGTATGCAAAACATATATCAAATATAACGTATAACATGGATTACAATCATAATCGGATAAGCGGAATACAGCGTAATCAAGCTAATCAACCACTAAGGGTATAATGGTAATTTTACCTACCAAGGGTATTCTCGTAATTTACCTATCGAGGTATTTGAGTAATTTTGCACTGCAATGATCTTTTGAAGGCCTAATGTCGCCCCGGCGACTCGACTACCACTTTGGTCGTTCTTGAACTATTGGGCCTAAAACTCGATTTGACCCATTCGGGCCCCCTGCCTTTCGTGTGGCCCAACTAGCACAAATTTAGCCACAGATATGAGATTCACCTAGTCGGTCTAATATATACTACACAATCATACAATCTACTCATATGGGCCCACGGGCCATTGGGCCCATTGGCCCCTATCGCCCATCGTGGCCCAAACAACATCAACCCACAAAAATACTAACGATGGCCTCAACTATCGCGTGAAGCCCCCACTGCGTGCACTCATGCGCGGGTGTAACTACTATCGCCGTGTGGCCGGCATTCGACATTTGCCGCTCTACAACTAGAGTAGAGAGAATACACACACGATAAGTGCAGAAGCTAATCCGCGCTCGAATGCTCCTATGCCCAACGCCAACCAGGTATGCCTCCTCTCCCATCATAGATAGCTCTATATATAGCCCGACTTCTCACCTTCCTTCTTTGTATTTTTCCGATGTGGGATCTCTCCGCTGCATGAGTTTAAATCCAACTCAAACTCGACCGTCAATCATAAAATAAATACTCCCTTCTTGATCCAGAGACTTGAACCTCGGACCTCTTGCCGGTTGTAGCGCCACCTTGCCACTAGGCCACAAGCTCCTCTTGTGTCTTAAAACATGCCCAACTAAAGATAAGTCTATGGCCAAGATCAAAATCCATTTAATAAAATAATCTAAAAGAAATGCAAGTTCCACGCCTTGAACCTTGGACCTCCTTCCTTCCTTGTGGTGTCACCCCCTTGGTCCCTAAGTGGCGTCACTTTGCCACTCCACCACACACTCCACTTGTGTCATTTTCTCCATATTTTATTCTTAAAGCCTACCTACTAACCCCGGGGTTTTTCACCTAAAACCAAAATTTCCCTAAAGCCTAAATTTAATCCGGGACTTCATAGAAGCCCCTACCCTTCAAAAATCACTCACCTAATATGTCTAACTTTGCCTTAATGCGATCTCTTATCTCAAAAATTTAAGCGCTACTATGCTCAAGGCCCATTGGGCCCAATTCTAATAGGCCCAATTTCGGGATGTTACTGGCGTGGAGGAGTGCGGAGGAGGTGCCGGCGTGGCGAGGTGGGGCGCGCTCTTAGAAACCCTAGGGTTTCTTAGTTTTACGAGAATGTTAAGTTTTTGGGTCATTTGGGCCTTGTAATTTTGGGTCTTGGATTGGGCCATTTAATGTAAATGGTATTTATTATTATTTTAGTTTATTTGTGTTTTATTTATTTTATGTTTTTGGGTTATTGGTTTGGGCCAGGGCAAATTTGGCCTCTACAAATATCACCTCCAAAATCTATATGTATGCAAAATGTATATAAATACACTTGTGTGCCTAAAACTTAACCTATATAACATATCTCAATCTCATCAATATGGTACTTAACTACCAATTCACAATCAAAGCATACCAAGGCAACCATTCATCATACAAAATGAGGCTTGCTACACACACACACACACTGCTTTGCAGCACACACACACACACACACATATATATATATATATATATATACATTCCAACATATACCATATCAAGCCAACAACTTGTTAATTACATAACAAAACATATAGGCTTCCATTAGCCAAATGACCTATACATGCCATATAACCAAAATACACAAAGTTCAAAAGTACCAAAACTACAGCTGGATAGTGTGATGAGATCTCTGACAACTTCCAATCCAAGCAAGCTTCCAAATCACTATAAAATACGGAAAAGTAAACAGAGTAAGCTATTAAGCTTAGTAAGCTCGTATGGTTAATAAGTACAACTTACCATTCATCCACAATTTAAAGAAGCATAAGTAAACATAGGTAAGTTTCAATCAATCTAAAGGTTAGCACATAATCATAACCATGTTAGTCATGTATGAATACATCAACTATGAATTACTTGTCATACTTCTCACAAATACCTGAACTGGTTCGTATCATCTTTTATATCCTCGTACCTTCATCTTTGCCCGTTGAACCATTTGGAATACTATCAGATACTAGGGAATCTCGCACACTAAGTGCCAAATACGTGGTTAAAACCACCTCTATCTCATATCTCATATAGATGCTCACTCTCGAGCCACCACTTGGAGTGCCTTACACAAGGTGACGGTCAAGGCGTAGCTACTACGGTCTTTGCTCACACAAGGTGATGAATAACCGCAACACATGCCGAAAAACTCATTACCGGTATAACGTCTGGGACCAACACTCATAACACAGTAACCACGATGACATGTCATTTGTATCCTATCTATTCCTAAGGTTCAACCAGGATCTATACATTCTTCGATAACTTGTCGAGAATTTTAGTGGTGTCGTATCATCACAATTATATCAATTAAGCATTAAAACACATATAATTTAATGCTTATTAAACATCTGAACTTACCTCGAATTAAATGCGGAGAAAATCGCCGATCAATCCATTACTTTGTTTTCCCCGATCTAATTCCAAGCGTGGTTTTCTTGATCTATATAATCAAATTTAACTAATTTAAGTCTCATTCTATTCAACTCAATCCAAAAATTCATGTTATGAAAAAATTACTATTTTGCCCCTAAACATTTAACTTCTTTACAATTTAGTCCCTAGGCTCGTAAAATGAAATTCATTCAATTTTATCCCTACCCAAGCCTAGCCAAATATTAAACATACTTATATCAGCCCATATATTTCACATATTCACACTTTTACCACACAATTTATCATGTTTCTCAATTTAATCCCTAATTGATAATTTTATCAAAAATCACTTAACAAATGTTGTTTATCTAACAACAACCATTTATTTTATACCATAAAAAATCAAAACACATACACGTTCATCAATGGTAAAACCCTAATACTTTACTTGATTTCTCAAATTAGTCCCTGGGCTAACTAGATTAAGCTACAACGACTCCAAAAACATAGAAATCATTAAAAACGTAACCGAAATTCACTTACATGCAGTGGAATAGCTTGATCGAACATAAAATCTCCTCCAATGGTGATTTTCGATTGAACTTAGATGAAATGAAGAAGATGATACCTTTGTTTTAGTTAATTTTTATCATTATTTACTAATTTACCTTTATAACCTTTTAAAACATTAAAAATTTCACTTATACCAAGCCAACATCTTCCAATAACTCATTTATGGGCTAATTACCATATAAGGACCTTCACTTTGAAGTTCTATAGCTATTAGATACCTTTAGCTAATAGAACTCAAGTTTTGCACCTTACGCAATTTAGTCCTTTTTATCAATTTAAGCATGCAAACGTTAAAATTTCTTAACAAAATTTTTATACAATCATAATATCATGCTTTGAACCTCAAAATAATAATAAAATAATTATTTCCACTTGATTTGTGGTCCCGAAACCCACATTACGATTTCTTGAAAGCAGCAATTTATTACAATAATTCTATATTTATAGGATTATAAATTTATATATACATTTATATTGTCTTATATAAATTTTGATAAGTTGGTGTAAAAGAGTGATATTCCTATTTTTTTTTCTTATTATATCTTGTTTTGAATAGTTTATTATTGTGATTTAATTTAGAGAATAATTTTGTTATACTTCGTTTAGACTTGGACACGTGTCAACATGACAAGCTATCGGAGAAATGCCCACAGTTAGCTCTTCAACTCTACATTATCCGATCTCTTTCACTTGGATGTCTCTGTGGCTACTCCTCCCGAAACTCTGCTCTCCATCCAATCCTCCTACTTACTCTCTTCTAAAAGACATGGACCTCCCTCTTCCATAGAAAATCCGCCCACTTGGCAAACATCTTCATTTGTCATCCTCTTTTCAGGTATGAACACTCTCCAAGTGTGAACATGCCATTGAAGGTCATTGGATCCCATTTGAGCGTAAAAATCTCATACTGCCATAATAGAATGGGCCCCATTGTGCACTTCCTTCATGTACTCTCTGATGACAACTTCTCTGCAACGATCTGTTATATCACACTAGACAAGAGGACATTTCTTATAAATAACTTCCTAAATGATGAAAAAGAAATCTTTTGGAGTCCTTAAGATATCCTTGAGCACTAACCCTCTTTAGCTTTCTCCTATCCTTTTGTATTTTCAGCTCTCCACCTTTTAAAGTGGTGGCCTCCTAAACACCACTATATCCTCTTTCTTGATCTCCTCTTTGGTATATATTGTATTAACAAATTTATATGTTTATATCATGTCCTAATTCACATATTTTCACATAATTTATCATATTTTTTATTTAAATTTTGGTGTTCATTTCGTGCCTTGTGTGTAAAGTAACATTAAGTTATATAATTCATTACACATAAATAAATCATTTTAGATAAATTTGAATATATCATTATATTTGTTTTATGATTATTTTTCTCATGACATGAACTATCATATAAATTTATCAACTAATTCAATATTTTAAATTTAAATTTATTTATTTAAGAATAAATTATGGTACAAGTCATATTTAAAAGTTAATCCAACTTTGCGAATTGCAGTGAGCAGACATATTCTAATTAAATTAAGAAAAAAGCCGACAAATAAAACCAAGATATACGAGTCAAGATCTTGAAACTCATTAGACAAAGATGTCTTGGTTAAGTAGGCCGGCTGGGTCTACTTCACTTACTTTACTTAATTCATTAATACGGAGAAAGTTTTAAATAAAAAAAAAAAACCCTAATTGACTGACTTGCTTCAGTCTAAATTTACATAAATAATAAAAAATTATAAAAATATTAATATAAAAAATAATATTTAATAATATATGAATAATAAAAAGGAATAATATGATAAATTTAGATTTGGATGTCTTTAACTTATATGAAACAATTATTAAAGTTCTTATTAAATGATTCCAGTATTCTATAAATAAATGTCTCCAACAAAGAAATTTCCAGATTTCCAATTGTCCTGTTAGAGGAAACTAAGAAATTTCCAAGTGATCAGACTTTTCACGTTATCTCATTTATTTGTTTATTTTTTAGGTTAATATCAGAGTTTTTATTTAAATTATTTTAGGTCGACATCAGAGTTCTTTATAAATTGGATATACGTTTTTAGGTCGACATCAGAGTTCTTTTACTTTCTAGAAAGATTGTAAAAGGTTTTACAATTTTCTGAGGAGCAAGGCTCTTGCCTCCATTGATTTAGTTCTTGGCTCCTACTAACGTGAAAATTAGGCTTTGATTTTAGAGATTTTTTACCCAATTTGATTGATTGTAATCATTTGAGATATGGTGTCACAGTTCGACTCAGATTTTTGTGCTCCTTTTTTCAACGCCAAAAAATCTTAAACCCCAGTATTATAGAAACCCTAATCCTAAGCCTTTCAATTAAACCATAAAATTTAACTATTTTATTTAAATATTACTAATTTAAGTATTTGTTATATTTATTCTTCATATGTCTTATTCTGATCGTAGTATTGTCATTATGTAATTTGATTACAGGAAATAATACTTGTACAAGCCCAATTTGCCCGGGGCCCAACCAAGCTAAAAACCCAATTACATTAAACCCAAACAGCCCACTAAGACCCAAGACCCAAATATAGCTGGCCCAAAAAAAAATTAATTCAGAAGGCTAAACCTAGCGCGCGACCTAGGCTGCCTTGGCGGTGACCACCTCGTGCGTCGCTCCCTTGCCCCCACACCTCTCGACACTGCAGGGCGAGGAAACACGCAAGCGAGAAAAAACAAAGAGAAGACAACAAAATAATAGCAGAGAACAAAGCAAAAACAAACAAAAAACTGAATCTATTAATCGGTTATAAAAAACAAAAGCAAACCCCTTGTACTCTCTTCTTCCTTTTTTACGAACTATCAGAAATCGAAAAGCAAAAAGGTTGATTCGATTTTATTTTCTTTATTCTTGTTTGCTTTTTTATCTTTATCTTTATTTTTATTATTTTAAAACTTTCACAAACAAACTCAAAAAGAAAAAGCGAGAGACCATACAGTAGTCGGGCGCGTCGTCGAAGCCTCGTCTCCATCGTCGAAGTCGGATGAAAGCGGGAAAGGGGTTTCTTCTGCAGGGTTTCGAGGCTTCAAAGGGTTCCAAGAAAGGGCCAAAATGCCCGATTTTGGGCATCACCGCCACCGTCACGGTGGTAGCGCGGTGGTGTGAAGAAGCGGTGAGGAAGCCGATCGTCGAACACGAAAGGGAGAGGAGGCGAGGTTTTGGAGTTTTTACGAAAGAAGTGCAAATAAAAAAAGGAAATTTGGGGCTTAAATCGCCCACCAAAACGGCACCGTTTCATGGGTTTCCCCAGGTGCCAAAACAGCGTCATTTTGGGGAAACCCGTGCGACCCGACCCGTATAGCAGGGGGATCCGCGTGTTTTTACCTTGAATGGGTAAATTACGCGTTTGATCCTCCTATGTTGCGCCCCTATTTAATTGTATCTAATTGCATTTTTTAAAAAAAATTTCAATTTTACCCTGAATTCGTGCGGCATTTCAATTTAGCCCGGCACCAAACGCTGCGCACCAAGGGCTGGGTTATGTACCCATCTGATCCCCGTAAGTTCACGCGCATGGCACCATGGTCCCTGACGCCCTTTATTTTTACCCTCCCTTTTTACTTTGATTTCAAATTTGTCCTTAATCTATTTAGTTTGTTTAATTCTTTTAAAAAAAAAAAACTGTTTCGTATATGAATACAATATTTTATTTATTATTTATTTTATTTTATATATTACCTAGTCTAAACTATTATATATCGACTTTTAAATTTTATATGTTTATATATATACATTTCTTTTTTAAAAATGGTTTTATATATTATTTAGTTTAAACCTTTATCATAACATTTTAAATTGCTCTATATATTATTTACTTCAAACTTTTTGTTACGTATCATGTGCCTAAAATTGTTTTATTACTTATTTTAAAATTGTCTTGTGTATTATTTGTTTTTTTATATTATTCATTTCGTCATTCTTTGATTATTAATGCTAGAATTTAAATAACGAATATTGCTTGATTATTGTCATTGTATTTTTTTTAATTCGTTTATTTCATACCTTGTGTATTATTGTCATTCACTCGTATTATATTGTGTTCATGCATACTTGTCCCATGCACGTTACTATATTCTTATGTCATCACATCGTAAATTAAACCCTAACACATTTTTTTTTTAATTTAGATCGTTGTATTTTACTTTAAAACAAAATAAAGTATGCCTTTACATGTTGTATTCGCTATTACTCAAAAACTGAAAATTTTTCAAAATAAGGTAATATTTCGCGTTTTGGAAATTCGAGAAAATCGTGCCCTAACTTACTGGGTTTCGACTTTTCTTGTTTAGCCTAAATAACGGAATATCCTTTTAAAACAAAATCTGAGTTTGAAATAAAAGCTTATTCTCGAGAATACAAAGTGTTGTGCCTAACTTATTGGGTGTGACATCTCGTTACCTCGAGATAAGAATTTCTAAAAATGACAATATTAGTATTTAGAAATTAGAGAGACCAGTGCCCTAACTTCTTGAGTTTCGTTCTTTCTCGTTTAATCTAAATAATCGAATATTCTTTTAAAATTAAAATACGCGTGCTTTTAAATAAAAGCGGGCTTATTCTCATGGATTCGAGTGTAGTGTCTAACTTACTAGATGTGGCATTTCGTTGCCTCGAGATGAGATGGTCTTTAATGTTTGTTCCAACTCATTCAAGTTTTTAGTAAAATTAACATTAATAAAAAATGATCGTATTTTTAAAATTCGTTCTCGGTTTTCAACTTTGAAATTAAGACACTAATTAATCAATGCGGTACCAATTTTGGGCGTGGCGAGGTGCTAATCCTTCCTCGCGTAAGCGACTCGAACTTCGTTTTCTCGAATTTCGTAGACCAAAAACCTTTGTTTTAGTAAACCAAAGCGTTTTATTAAAACAAAGGTGATCGATCACACCTAATAAAGATCGGTGGCGACTCTCATTTTTATTTTCGTTTTCAAAACCCTAGTCGATTCCCGTTTTCAAAAAAATGGTTTCGACAGCTTGGCGACTCCACTGGGGATCTAAATAAGAGAGTCAAGCCAAGAGTTGATTACTTTTTGTCTTCTTGTCAAAAATTGAAAGCTTCGGTTTATCGATCCTTTTGTTACATTTCATTCGTCTTTGTTACGATCTTCATCATTGTGGTTTATAATTGCTGTGTTGGTTTAAGTTTTGGTATCTTCTGTACATTGCATCGCATGATCGGTCGATCTTACCTTTTTAAGTGGGAGTGAGAAGCTACTCCTTCGTGAGGTTTTCACCTTCGTGCAAGATAGTGGATCACTTTCGGGATACATCATACCTATGTCTTCGTGAGATTTTTCGTCTCAGTGCGACCATGGGAAATGTATTCCCAGGCCTGAACTTTCGGTCGTATGAGCCTATAATGGGTGAGGATCGAGGAATCTATTAGTTCAGTACCTCTCTTTAGAACCAAACCGTATATAACGAACCTTAGGAGCCCACCTTAAGTAGAGCCATGCCAAACCCTAGTGGTCACCTATTTAGGTAATCTATTTTGTTGTTTATTTTTCTTGTGCTAACGTGTTTTGTTTTGTTTATGATTGCATTACATTGCATTGCATTGCATCACATCATCTTAGAAAGGAGGTGTTGATTCATATTCGATTACTAAATAGAAGAGCTTGTCATAAGAAAATGGATTTCTCGATAAAGTGGATTATAATACGATTAAATGCGAATATGGTCCAAGTAAACACAACGAGAAAAAGGTGATAGTTCACGGAAGAATACAAAATTTTGCCCGAAAATCCAAGCGGCAAAGATTATTCGAGAGTCATTATGTCTCGAATTTATTAAAGAGCTAACAAACATCGCGAGGATAAGTGAGCAATGAGTCGTGGCCGGATCAAGCAAAAAGGAGCTAATGGAGACATCTTTGGGAAAATTCGCAAGATTTGACCATAGCATCAGATATAAAGAAAAGATTAGTGTCTTCACGGACTATGAGGAAAAGGCGCATATGTAATCCGTTTTATGTAAAGAAATTTGTTTTCTAGAAAAGTTGTTCTAATAGAATTGAATTCAGAATCGCGCCTTTCTTTCTTTTGCATTCATTCCATGCATCTACATTGCATTGCATCATTTGTATTAGTTTCATAAAAGATACGATTAATTAAAATTATGTGATTACCACGAAACCAATAAAAGTCCACGAGACAAAATATCACTACGGTACCCATCACAAAGCGAAAGCAATGGATCAAAGAATGGAAAGACTAGAACAAATGCAAAGGGATATGCAAGATCAATTGCAAGCACGGATGCAAGAGTAATTAACCAAAATACAACAAGACATGAGGATCGGATCTTTGGAATCTCAAAGAAATATGATGAACCAATGGCCCGACTATTGGCGGGAGGTCGAACAAAGGAAAGAGCCACTGTGACCAATCACGGTGATGACAATGAAGAACCTCCCTATCCTCGGGTTTTACCCGACAAACATCCCACCGCAACGGATGAGAATCCACAAAGAGTACTGTTACCATCGAGGCCCCAATATCGGTGGTGTTAGACACGGATAAACTTTCCAACGGGCTTAGGTTCTAACCCGGGGATAATCCAACTAATCCCGTTGTCCGGATCTCGGCGATGTGGCGAGAGATGGAGAAAACAAGGAGGATTTGCCAAAACAACGAGGGCCGTCTGCGATTATTGGAAGAGAAGTTTAGGGCAATGGAGAACACCGATTATCATTGTGGAATCGATGCAAAAGATTTAAGCTTAGTCACGACTTGGTACTCCGCCAAAGTTTAAGACTCGGAGTTCGAGAAGTATAATGGGGCTAGCTGCCTTGAAAGCTCATATTACGATGTTCTGTCGGAGGATGATAGGATACGTCAATAATGACCAGCTGTTAATCCTCTATTTTCAAGACAGCCTGATCGGATCTGCGGCCAAGTGGTATAACCAGTTAAGTCGTGCCCAAATCGGTTCATGAAAGGACTTGGCATAAGCTTTCATGAAATAATATGGCCACGTGACGGACATAGCACCCGACAGAATCACACTGCAAAACATGGAAAAGAAGCCAAGTGAGAGCTTCAGGCAGTATACCCAACGATGGAGAGAGATAGCGACGCAAGTCCAACCACCCCTCCTAGAAAAAGAAACCACAATGCTTTTTATCAACACTTTAAAGGCCCCATTCATCACCACATGCTGGGAAGTGCCACACAAAGTTTTGCAGACATAGTGATGACTGGTGAGATAATATAAAACGCGATAAGATGCGGGAAGATTGAAGCAGAAGAAAGCACCAAAAGGTCAGCCCCGAGAAACAAGGAAAATGAAATAAGTATCCTTAGCGTGCATTCTAAATCGGTTACCGTAGGCCAACGGAGAGCTGTAACCACTAGCTATCAAGGCTCTTCAAGGCAAGAATCCAACTCAAGGCCAAATACAGAAAGGCTCCAGTTCACACCCATCCCGATGACATACAAGGAGCTTTATCAAAATCTATTTGATATGCATGTGGTGTCTCCTTACTACCCAAAACCAATGCAGCCCCCATACCCCAAATGGTATGACACAAAAGCTCAATGTGAGTATCATGCAGGGATTACAGGGCATTCAATAGAAAACTGCCTTGCTTTCAAGAAGTTGGTCGAAAGGTTCATCGAAATGGGAATTGTGAAGTTTGTGATTCTTGAGAACCTAATCGCTCGACAAAGCGATAAATCGATAGTTGAAAGTGGGGGCAAAAGAGTTGCGATGACTTGAATAAGACAAGAGCCCGAAGGAATATCGAGGATCTGAATGACATATACGAAGAAGGAACTAGAGAATAAAGTTTCCAAGCCCTTACATCTTTGGGAGAGTTTTGAACAATGGGGTGTGGAAGAGATCCTGTGTTTTTAGAACTAATTTAGAGTAATATTCAAAACACGCTTGTTGCCTTAAGCCTAGAGGCAATAAGAGTCCTTTTTTGTGAAATAGGCTTGTGTCCAAAATCTTTATTTCAATGAAATGCATCTTTTGAGCAAATATTCTTTTATTTTTTCTTTTTCCATTTCATACTATGAATTCTTTTATTCTTTGAGTTCTCTATCAAATATTCTTTTATTCTTCATCCATGATCATACCATACAAATAATCATTCTTAGATTCATTTAAATCTTTCTTCATACCTACAATAGGTACCCAGATATCAACGACATGAGCGACGTTGCTACTGACCCAGAATCTCCTTTTGAGCGAGATATGTGTCTAGGGGGATCTCGAGACTTTGAAGATAACAAAGATTGTAACCTATCTCCTGATTTGTTAAGGATGGTAGAACAAGATGAAAAATAGATACTACCTTATAAAGCATCATTGTGAGCCTAGAAGAAGAGAGGAGGTGAAGATTGAAGCCTATCTCACTCTGAGAGACAAAGAGAGCGTCATTCAAGAATTCAAAGATGTTTTCACACGATCGTATAGGCTAAAGAAATCTTAGAAGAGGAACACATGCTAATGGTTTCACAATGGCGGACAAATTATGAAGTTAAGTCTTCTTTGGTCCACCATGGAAAAGGATTACATCAGCTATACCAAAAAAATATCATGAAAAATGATTGAGACTCATAAAAATTATCATATATGCTTGTCGAACGTCTATCAGAACCTCTACCGGGGCAAAGCCTTTCTCATTGGAATAGAAAGGGTTTTGCCCATTGAAGTTAAGATTCTTTCTTCCGGCGTGAAATTTGAGTCAAAATTGGATGAAGTAGAGTAGATCCAATCCGTCGATCGGTTGAACTTAATTGAAGAAAGAGGCTAAGGGCTATCCTCACGGTCAAGTGTACCAAAAGCAAATGATACGAGCTTATAACAAGGAGGATTGCCCTAAAGAGTTCCATGAATGAGACCTAGTTTTGAAAAGGATCCTTCCCATACAAAAGGACTTGAGGAAAGCGAATGCCCAAGCAGGAAGGATAGGTATGGGGTAAAGAAGGCCTTCTCTAGAAAGGCATTGATTTTGGCCAGGAGGGATGGCGAGGACTTGCCTAATCCTATGAGTTCAAACCAAGAAGTATTTCAAAAAAAAAAAACAAAAAAAAAAAAAGGGAAAATATGAAAATAAAGAAAAAGAAAAAGGAGAGGCCAAGGTGAAAACCCGAAAAGGCGCCTTGAGACCAAAAGGATTTGAGTTGAAAACCGAAAGAGGCGGCTCAAATTTTGATCAAAGTGGGGCATTGGTGGTCTTGCTATGCACGAATTAACAATGAAGAAGTATGATACGTCTTGGGGCATCGACAAAGTATTCTGGATTCCTTAAACACATATTGAGCTCAAAATAGTCCTCAAGAAGTTCGTACAGAGAAGCTCAGGCTGCGATATCTTGGGCACCTAGTTTTCATCTTACCCACATTGAATTTGCTATCTTTGATTACTTTATTCTTTTCAAGATACGCTCCCAATAAATTTCATTAATTCATTCTCATTTTGTGTTTTCCAAAATTTGATATCTTGATTAATTTATTCAATTCGAGCCTTGCTTTCAATTAATTTCCTTAGGTCCATTGTTATGATCTTTGTCAAGCATTTTGCATTGAAATAACGATTAGTGGACTAATAATACTTTCATAAAAGGAGTTTCGCATATTACTTTGGAAGCTTCTAAATAATACAAGAACCTGAAACAGGATTGTTGTTTAGAACTCACCAAGCCTAAGGTTTGGAAACATTGGAGAAAGATGATTACCTCTTCAGACTTTTTATCAGTTGAACAAAAAGACAAGACATTTCATCGGTGATACAACCTCGGCAAACAATGAGCAATGTCAGCCCAAGTGAACAAGGGGATTATTCTCGGGAAAAGAAAAATGATACTCTGCATTCACGCAAATATCAGGCACATACATCTGGTCATTATACCCAGCAAATGGTGTAACAGATCAAATTGGTTGAAGATGATACAAATCCTATACCTCGGAGTTGCAGCAGGACGGATGGAAGAAACCAAATGTTATTCTCCTAGAGTTGCGGTAGGAGGTACAAATTTTATGTCCCAAAAGGTACAGTGGAAGGGACTCTGAAATTACAACGGGGCAAGCATGCTGAGCTGAATATGATTGTTTCTTTGGGTTTTCCATCAAGAATACCAGCCGAACAAGATAGCAGCATAATACTTCAGTGATGATGCCTTGATGAACAATGAGCGATGACACCTTAAACTTTTAAAAAGGGATCATTCTCATGAAATTCTGCATTCATGCAAGACACATTTAGTTAGGAGCATTTGATTTATTCCGATTATTGCATCCTGATCCTTATAGGTTTAACAAAGGATCACTCTCATGACATTATGCATTCATGCAAATGTCATTGCATCCTAATCATTGTAAAAAGACCATTCTCATGACATTCTGTATTCATGCAAATGTCGTCCATAATACATTTAGTTAGGAGCATTAGATTTATTCTGATCATTGCATCCTAATCATTTGGCATAAACATAAGCATAAGAAATCGAGTCTACAGGATATGTCCCCCAGAGGGCGGTGTAGAAATATCAAAGATTACAGATCTTGTCTCCCTAAGCAGTAGTGGAGCAAATCGAAGACGGCGAATCTTATCTCCATGAAGTAGCGGGGTAGATTTAAGCCATCAGTCTTATCTCCCTGAAGCGGCAGTGGAGTAGACTGAAGAGTACAGATCTTGTCTCCCTAAGCAGTAGTGGAGCAGATCGAAAACGACGAATCTTATCTCCATGAAATAGCGGAGTAGATTTAAGCCACCAACCTCGTCTCCTTGAAGATACAGCGGAGCAGGCTGAAATTACCAATTTTCATTTCCTTAAAGTTTTAGTAGAGAAGATCGAAGCTACAAATCTCTTCTCCCTGAATTCTTATCCCTTTGAAGTTCCAATGAAGTAGGTCGAAGCTACAAATCCCTTCTCCCTGAAATCCTCATTTCCTTGAAGATTCAGTAGAGAAGATCGAAGCTACAAATCTCTTCTCTCTGAATTCTTATATCCTTAAAGTTCTAATAGAGAAGATCGAAGCTACGAATCTCTTCTCCATGAATTCTTGTCTCATTGAAACTTCAGTGGAGTGGATCAAAGCTACAAATCCCTTCTCCCTGAAATTACATTGAGGATCAATTCTCATCTCCATGAAATTCCAGCGGAGTAGGTCGAAGCTACAAATCCCTTCCTCTTGAGATTACATAGGAGCCACAATTCTTACTTTTTTGAAGTTCCAGTGGAGTAGATCGAAGCTCCAAATCTCTTCTCTCTAAGATTACATTGGAGCGAATAAAGCCACAAACCTTATCCCCCTGAAGTTGCAGTGGGGCAGGTTGAAGTTACAAGTCTTATCTCCCTGAAGTTGCAGTGGAGCAGACTGAAGATAGCAAATCTTATCTCCCTGAAGTTGCAGTGGAATAGATTGAAGCTATAAATCACAGATCTTATCTCTCTGAAGTTGCAGTAGAGCAGATCAAAACAAACCTTATCCCCCTGAAGTTGCAGTGGGGCAGGTTAAAGTTACAAGTCTTATCTCCCTGAAGTTGCAGTGGAGCAGACTGAAGATAGCAAATCTTATCTCCTTGAAGTTGCAGTGGAACAGATTGAAGCTATAAATCACAGATCTTATCTCTCTAAAGTTGCAGTAGAGCAGATCAAAACAAACCTTATCCCCCTGAAGTTGCAGTGGGGCAGGTTGAAGTTACAAGTCTTATCTCCCTGAAGTTGCAGTGGAGCAGACTGAAGATAGCAAATCTTATCTCCCTGAAGTTGCAGTGGAACAGATTGAAGCTATAAATGACAGATCTTATCTCTCTGAAGTTGCAGCAGAGCAGATCAAAACAAACCTTATCCCCCTGAAGTTGCAGTGGGGCAGGTTGAAGTTACAAGTCTTATCTCCCTAAAGTTGCAGTGGAGTAGACTGAAGATAACAAATCTTATCTCCCTGAAGTTGCAGTGGAACAGATTGAAGCTATAAATCACAGATCTTATCTCTCTGAAGTTGCAGTAGAGCAGATAAAAACAAACCTTATCCCCCTGAAGTTGCAGTGGGGTAGGTTGAAGTTACAAGTCTTATCTCCCTGAAGTTGTAGTGGAAAAGATTAAAGCGATAAATCCTATACCTCTAAAGTTGCAGTGAAGTGGACCAAAGTAACAAGATACGGTGGACAGAAACGAGGCTACCTGAAGAATAAAAGCATCAAGAAGTCAAGATTCGACAAAACCGGGCAAAATTGGTCTTTCTTAAAAGTCTTTGCTCTGTTCTCGTTACACGATAACGAGCAAAGATGGGCAGCTGTACAAGCCCAATTTTTCCGGGGCCCAACCAAGCTAAAAACCCAATTACATTAAACCCAAACAGCCCACTAAGACCCAAGACCCAAATATAGCTGGCCCAAAAAAAAAATTAATTCAGAAGGCTAGAGTTTCTGGAAACCCTAACGCCGCAGCCTAGGCCTGCCTTGGCCAGCAACCACCTCGCGCGCCGCTCCCCTGCCCACACGCCTCTGACACCTGCAAGGACGAGGGAAACACGCAAACAGAAAAAACAAAGAGAAGACAACAAAATAATAGCAGAGAACAAATCAAAAACAAAACAAAAAAACCGAATCTATTAATCGGTTATAAAAAAAAAAAGCAAACCCCTTGTACTCTCTTCTTCCTTTTTTTACGAACTATCAGAAATTGAAAAGCAAAAAGGTTGATTAGATTTTATTTTTTTTTATTCTTGTTAGCTTTTTTATCTTTATTTTATTTTTATTGTTTTAAAACTTTCACAAACAAACTCAAAAAAAAAAAAAAAGCGAGAGACCATACAGCCGTCGGGCGCGTCGTCGGAGCCTCGTCTCGTCGTCGAAGTCGGAATGAAGCGGGAAGGGGTTTCTTCTGCGGGGTTTCGGGGCTTCAAAGGGTTAGAAAGGGCCAAAAGGCCCGATTTTGGGCATCATCGGCCACCGTCGGTGGTAGCATGGTGGTGGTGCGAAGGGTGGTGAGAAGCCCGATCGTCGGGCATGAAAGGGAGAGGAGATCACGAGGTTTTGGAGTTTTTTGAAAAGGAAGTGCAAAAAAAAAAAAAAGGAAATTTGGGGCTTAAATCGCCCACCAAAAGCGGCATTGTTTCATAGGTTTCCCAGTAGCGCCAAAAGGCGTCGTTTTGGGAAAACCCGTGCGACCGACCCGTATAGTAGGGGATCCGCGTGTTTTTACCTTGAATGGGTAAATTACGCGTTTGATCCTCCTATGTTGCGCCCCTATTTAATTGTATCTAATTGCATTTTTTTTAATTTTCAATTTTGCCCTGAATTCGTGCGGCATTTCAATTTAGCCCGGCACCAAGCAGCTGCGCACCAGTGGGTTATTTACCCATCGATCCCGTAAGTTCACGCGCATGGCACCATGGTCCCTGGCGCCCTTTTATTAATTTTTATTTTTACCCTCCCTTTTTACTTTGATTTCAAATTTGTCCTTAATCTGTTTAGTTTGTTTAATTCTTTTTTTAAAAAAAAGCTGTTTCGTATATGAATACAATATTTTATTTATTATTAATTTTATTTTATATATTACCTAGTCTAAACTATTATATATCGACTTTTAAATTTTATATGTTTATATATATACATTTCTTTTTTAAAATGGTTTTATATATTATTTAGTTTAAACCTTTATCATAACATTTTAAATTGCTCTATATATTATTTACTTCAAACTTTTTGTTACGTATCATGTACCTAAAATTGTTTTATTACTTATTTTAAAACTGTCTTGTGTATTATTTGTTTTTTTTATATTATTCATTATGTCATTCTTTGATTATTAATGCTAGAATTTAAATAACGAATATTGCTTGATTATTGCCATTGTATTTTTTTTAATTCTTTCATTTCATACCTTGTGTATTATTGTCATTCACTCGTATTATATTGTGTTCATGCATACTTGTCCCATGCACGTTACTATATTCTTATGTCATCACATCGTAAATTAAACCCTAACACATTTTTTTTTAATTTAGATCGTCGTATTTTACTTTAAAACAAAATAAAGTATGCCTTTACATGTTGTATTCGCTATTACTCAAAAACTAAAATTTTTTCAAAATAAGGTAATATTTCGCGTTTTGGAAATTCGAGAAAATCATGCCCTAACTTACTGGGTTTCGACTTTTCTCGTTTAGCCTAAATAACGGAATATCCTTTTAAAACAAAATACGAGTTTGAAATAAAAAGCTTATTCTCGAGAATACAAAGTGTTGTGCCCTAACTTATTGGGTGTGACATCTCGTTACCTCGAGATAAGAATTTCTAAAAATGACAATATTCCGTATTTAGAAATTCGAGAGACCATGCCCTAACTTACTGGGTTTCATTCTTTCTCGTTTAATCTAAATAATCGAATATTCTTTTAAAATTAAAATACACGTGCTTTTAAATAAAAGGCGGGCTTATTCTCATGGATTCGGGGTGACGTGTCCTAACTTACTTGATGTGGCATTTCGTTGCCTCGAGATGAGATGGTCTTTAATGTTTGTTCCAACTCATTCAAGTTTTTAGTAAAATTAACATTAATAAAAAATGATCGTATTTTTAAAATTCGTTCTCGGTTTTCAACTTTCGACATTAAGACACTAATTAATCAATCTGGTACCAATTTTGGGCATGAAGAGGGTGCTAATCCTTTCTCGCACGTAACCGACTCCCGAACCCGTTTTCTCGAATTTTGTAGACCAAAAACACCGTTTTAGTAAACTAAAACGTTTTATTAAAACAAAGGTGATCCGATCACACCTAATAAAGATCGGTGGCGACTCCCATTTTTATTTTCGTTTTCAAAACCCTAGTCGATTCTCATTTTCAAAAAAATAGTTTCGATAATACCGACTCAAATGTGTGTTCCTAGAGTCATAAGAATCTAAACCCAATGTGAGGAATTAGGAAGACTTGATTTGATATCTGAATGATAATGATTTGATTGTACATATAATTACCATCAACAAGAAATTGCATGAATTAGATTGTAAATGTTGCATCCTAATTAGAGATTGGTATGCTCAATATAGATCCTTAAGAAGATTGCTTATAACCATTAAAACGTACTTTAGCTTATATGCACCAGTGATGAAAAAAAAGGGCTAAATATGACATTATAATTGAAGAATTTGTGAAGTTATAATATAGGAAGGAGGCTACGAAGAAGTCAACCTTCTTTATTAAATGAATAATGCAAACTAAAAAATAATAGTTGTTCAGTTTTTCACCAAGTTGCCCATTTTGATGTCAGAGTGGGTAAGAAACTTTTTAACTTCATTCCTGCCATTATTAAAGTGTGACATAATTAATCCATTTGATTGTAAATTCTATGTTATTATTATTATTTTCTTTAATTTGCTATTATGTGTACTTACCGTAAAATATAATTGAATTAAACATTTAAATTACATAGAGTCTAATCGAATTAACCATATAATATGTGTTTGATTGGGTGTTGAATTCGGCCTACAAATATGGGCTGACTCCAACCCTTTCTTATAATATGTAACACCAAACTACAACCTTTCAAACTCTAAATTCTAACTTCAATTGAAGAAAACCTGTGAAAATCTTAATTCGAATGCTTTTCTAGACCATAGTTTTTTAAGTGTTGGAGCTGAGCTGTATTTGACTTCTTTTATTTTGGTTTTTATAATTGTTTTTTTGGGGCTGAGACTAGGGTAAGTGTAATAGGTCCAATTCGCTCTAGTCCAAAATAAAAAATAAAGTCCAAAACAAATAAAAAAGGTCCAGTTACAAAAAATAATAATAATTACAATCCAAAAATTGAAAATCCAATATGCCCAAATTTTAAACCCAACAGACACAATGGTCAAAATAGGGTTTCAGAAAAGCTGAAACCCTAGTTAGCCCCAGCGCCGCCTCCATGTGCGTCTTCAGCGCACCCACCGCTCGAGGACTACCTCCGTTGCACCAAAATGGCAAAAAGCCGGAATCTTCGCCCGTTAACCTTGCCTGCAAAAAAAGAAGAAGAAGAATAAACAGAAACGAAAAAGAAAAAAAAGCAAGAGACAAACAACAGAGAAACAAAAGCAAAAATAATAAATATTGTAATATTTTTGGCTATAAAAAGCCAGAACGCTTGTATTATAGTTTTTTGGATACGAAAATACAAAGAAATACAAAGAATATCAATAAAAAAATCAAAGAAAAGGTGATTTTATTTTTTGTTCATTTCGAAATAACAATAAAAATAATTTTTTTTATTTCTATCTTTATTTTTGAAACCCTAAAAAGAAGGAAATAATTACAGGAATCGCCGTCCTACTTGTGATCGAAGGCCGTCGGGAAAGGGTGAAACCTTTCGGTTTCTTTGCCCATGGCCGAGCACCGGTGAGATTTCGGGGATTTAAACCCCAGATCGGGGTCCCTTTCGAAAAGATGGTTAAAAAGTGAAACTTTTCAGTTTTCCGGCCGCCGCAAACGGCAGAGCTGAAACACCCCAAACCCGGCCCACAAGTCCCGACCGGATCTGGTATGCTTCTTAAGAAAAATTCGTTTTATCGTTTTGTAAAAAGATGTGATGTTGTGGTAAAAGAATAGATTTGAAGTACGAACTTGTTAAAATCCGTTTTTGTAATTTAAATTTGTATTTATAAAATCATTTAAAAATAAATTATTTATCAAAAGAAAATCCAAATTTAGAACTATTTATTATTATTTTGAAAACCATAAGTATTTAGATGTCAAAACATTTTCATACGATTATCGAAAATATTTAATTGTTTAGTTGAAATTGATCGTAGTGAGAATATAAATTAAAAAGCGTAAAAAGTAACATAGCTAATGGCGGCCTTATTACAAAAACATATCCCAAATTAAATCCCGAAGTATATAAGAAAGCGTAATAAGTTTAATATAAGGAAAACCGAAATCTTGAGTTGAGCAATGGCCACCTCGTAGTCCTCATTGACCGGTCCAAATCATTGAGTATCACTGAAAAGATATCCCACGGAAGGGTGAGTCAACAGACTCAATGTGTAACAATACACTAAAAGTCCAATCGATCATAGCAATAAGCCCATAATCTGACAAATTAAATAATAAGCGATTAAATCACATGTACATATAAACTAAGATGCAATCCAAGGCCCAACCTAGATATCCATCGCTACACACCACCCGTACCTACCAATCACACAGTAGGGATTACTAAATCGACCCTCCATCCGCTACACACCATCGAAGCGATTCTTTGCGATCAACATGCACATCGCCCTTATAAATTGTGGCATGGCCACGGATAATTGTGAATGAGTCACCGGATTCATAATATCGTGACCGAAGTCACGGATTCATAATGTCGTGACGAAGTCACGGATAATGTGATAAAACCACGGAACACTTCCCCTTTATCAAAATCACCCATATGCCCATGCATTAAACACATTATTTCGATATCATGCCATATAACCCCAAATTCATAACGGAATCATACACATTTCATATTCATGCTTATAGCATTATTAACGATCAGATATCATGCCATGTACATTACCCCAAAATCATAACAAAATCGGATATGTCTCATATTAAAATTATACATAGTACTAAGGGATAACGTACCTCAATTCTTTGTACCATTGAATGGTACGAAGCCATAATCATTCATATTTCTTTATTAACAACTTTTATCAATAATGCTATTAATCTATTAGAAGTTTAGTGTAGGCTACACACCTTGTAAACACGAAGAATGATAGAATATTTAAGATTTCCGACTTTTGCCTACAACGTCGTGACACCTACATAACACTTATATGAGAAATCGATTATCACTAAAAGATATGGCCTTTGGCGAATATCATTATCTCCTTACCTTGGATTATTCAAATCCCGAATGATTCCCCCTAAGCGTTGGCTACAAAGAAACCACGAACTTTCCTTCAAGTTTCGGCCAAAGATAATAAAGGGATTAGATTCCTAGATTCGGCTAATCCAAAAGAAAAGAAAGAAAATGATTGATAGATAATCCTTACAGTAACACTGAGATTGATTCACCCTTACTTGAACTATAAAGGGATTAGACCTTAACAATTAAAAAGAAAAGAAATGGTGATTTCGGCTTTAACAAAAGAGAAGAGAAAAGATGGTGGAAATAGAGAATGGTTTGGCTAAGAGAAAGAAGGAGAAAGAGAAAGAGAAAGAAAAGAAAAGAGAATATGAGATATGCCCTTGGTGCTAGGATGATTTCGGCACTAGAGAGGAAGAAAAGAAATGAGAAATGTCTTCTAAACTTTTTGGTGTTTTCGGCAATAGAGGAAAATAAAGTTGAGAGAATTGGCACTTAAACCAAAATGACCAAAAAATTGATAGCCACACAAGACAAAACTTACACCTATTGTCAATGACCAATTCGGCTAAGAAGAAAAATTTGGAGAAAAGGAAAAAGATGCACAAATTGTTAAAATTTTGGCCAACTAACACCCCCTAATCCCATACAACATTCGGCCAACTCACAAGCCAACACAATCCCCCTTTTTCCTCCTCATTTCTACCCTATCATCCCCTTAATCACTATCACCATTAAACCAACCCCCCTTAACCCTTATGCCGTCTAGGTTCATGGTCAAATGACCATGGAAAAACTTCCAAAACATCACCCACTCTTCAAGCCTTTTGTCCCCTAAACATTCCATAACAACTTGATTCCTTACCTTAACTACTAACTTTCCTTTTCCCTTTGGTCTACTATCCAAAAATAAAAGAAGAATCCATCCATACTAGATAAGGCTTGACTGACACTATAGGAAAGAGAACAAAAATTAAAATTCCTTCCAATTGCTAGCTAAGGGATTCGAACCTCTACCCTCATGCATTCACCCATGCGCCATCACCACTTTACTAATTGACTTGTCTTGTGATTAAACACGAAATTAATTCTCTTAAGGCCAAACTTGCTTAGCTCCCCATCTAATACTAAAAATCTAATATTTTCTAAAGCATTCTCCTACATTCTAAAATTCTAAAGTCCCTAAAACTCATACAAATAGCACACAACAAAACAATGCACACATTCAAGCGAAAAATTTCATAACCCCTAAATCCTGGATATTACAATTCTACCCTCCTAAAAAAAATTTCGACCTCGAAATTACACGACAAGAATAAGTGAGGTATTCTTTGTCGCATAGCTTCCTCCGGCTCCCCATGAAGCTTCTTCCGATCCATGGTTACGCCATAACACTTTGTGAGAGGGCTGATTTCCTCAGTAACACCTTCACATCCCGATCTAGAATTTGAATCGGCTCCTCCTCATAGGACAAATCGATCGTAGTTCTACCTCCTCATTGGCACTACATGAGATGGATCGGCCAGGTAACGACGTAACATCGAAACATGAAATACATCATGCATTTGCTTCAACTCCGAAGGTAACTCTAAGCGATATGCCCTTTGGTCCAACCGCTTCAAAACCCGATAAGGTCCTATAAACACGGGGCTTAACTTTCCTTTGCGACCAAATCTCATCACCTTTTTCCAAAGCGAAACCTTTAGGAACACTTGGTCTTCCACAACAAACTCTATTTCCTTCCGCTTCAAATCTGCGTCGACTTTTGCCTATCGGATGCCTCCTTCAACCGTGCGAATTACCTTAACCTTTTCTTGGATTCAGCCACAATCTCTGGACCCAAAACACGGCGTTCCCTAATTACGTCCAACACGTAGGAGTGCGACACTTAGTCCATATAGCGCTTCATACGGTGCCATCGAATCTTGGCAGTAGCTGTTGTTGTATGCAAACTCTACGCTAAAGGCAAAAACTCTTCCTAGCTTCCTCTGAAATCTATCACACATCCCCTTAACATATCCTCTAATACTTGGATTACTCGCTCAGTTAGCGTCGATTTGTGGATGAAATGCCGTCTTGAAGTCTAATCTGGTGCCCAAAGCTTTGATGTAATGCTTTCCAAAATCGAGGCGTAAACCTAGGATCCCTATCGAAATAATCGACATCGGCACTCCATGCAATCTTACAATCTACGCCACATACAACCGCCAATTTACGCAAAGAGTAATCAACTCATACGGTATGAAATGTGCGGACTTTGTCAATCGATCCACTATCACCCATCCGAGTCTTTCTTAGTAGGCGTAAGGGGAAGCCCACTAACAAAATCCATGGTGATACGCTCCCACTTCCATTGCGGAATCTTTATCGGTGAAGCAATCCCGAAGGAACTTGGTGTTCGACCTTAACTGGCGACACGTTAAGCACTTCCCAACAAATTATGTAACTTCCGCTTAAGACCAGGCCACCAAAATTGATCCCGAAGGTCCTTGTACAACTTACTACCTCCCGGATGCATCGCATAAGGACTACCATGCGATTCTGAAGAATTCTTCGCCTAAGCTCCTCATCCTTGGCATCTGGACCTTACCCTTGAAACACAAAACTCCATCATTTGTTAACACCATAATCTTCCGGCTCCCCATTACGCACTTGCGTAGTTTAACACTTAAATCATCATCTACCAAGCTGTCTTTCTTTCACGACTCAACCACATCGGCTTTACTTGTAGTTCCGCCAACAAGCTTAAAGTCGTCATAAAGACTAAGATGTGCGAACATCGCCCTTAAATCCGACACCACTTTCCTACTTAGGGCATCTCTGCTACTACATTCGCCTTGCACAGGTGATACTCTATAGAACAATCGTAGTCTTTCAACAACTCCACCCATCTTCGTTGTCTCAGATTCGGCTCATACGAGTCGGCGGATACTTAAGACTCTTGTGGTTCGTGTAGATTCTTGACTTTTCTCCATACAACTAATGCCTCCACACCTTAAGAGCAAAGACTACATTGCTAACTCCAAGTCATGCGTCGGGTAGTTAACCTCGTGAGGCCTCAATGCTTAGAGACGCATACGCAACCACCTCCCGTCTTGCATCAAAACACATCCCAATCCAATGTGAGGCGCATCACAATACACCACAAAGTCCTTTCTGCCTCGGTGAATCAAAGCCGGAGCTTGGTCAAAACCCTCTTAAGCTTCTCAAAGCTCTCTTCTTTGCTTATCCGCCCACACGAAAGGTATCTATTTTCTCAACAACCGTCAAAGGTGCCGCTATCGAGGAGAATCCTTGGCGAACCTTCTGTAAGTAACCCGCTAAACCCAAGAAAGCTGCGAACCTCGGCTCACAGGACTTAGGTGGCTTCCAATCTAACCTTTGCCTCAACCTTAGAGGATCCACCCTTATCTCTTCGCATGGACACAACATGCCCTAAGAACGCAACTTCTTTCGGCCAAAATTCGCACTTGCTGAATTTGGCATAAAGCTTCTTCTCCTCAACACTTGCAACACTATCAGAAGATGCTCATCATCTTTGTAACTCAGACTTGGAATACACAAGAATGTCGTCTATGAACACAACAACAAACTGATCCAAGTAGGGTTGAAAAACCCGATTCATCATATCCATGAATGCAGCTGGGGCATTAGTCAATCCAAACGGCATTACCAAAAATTCATAATGCCCATATCTTGTTCGGAAAGCTGTCTTATGAGTATCCGCTTCCTTCACCTTAAGCTGATGATACCCCAACCTTAGATCTATCTTTGATAATACCGCAGCTCCCCTAAGCTGATCGAATAAGTCATCTATCCTTGGCAAAGGATACTTGTTCTTGATGGTCAGCTTATTCAAATGCCGGTAATCTATGCACATACGCATAGTCCCGTCCTTCTTCTTCATGAACAAGACCGGTGCTCCCCATGGTGACACACTAGGTCGGATAAACCTACGATCAAGCAACTCTTGAATTTGAGCCTTAAGCTCAACCAACTCCTTTGGTGCCATTCTATACGGGCAATAGATTTGGCGCCGTTCGTGCAACAAGTCAATCCCAAATTCCACTTCACGATCAGGAGGCGATCACGGAAGTTCTTAGGAAAGACATCCACGAATTCTCTCACGATCGACCTCTTCTTGATTTGCCTCCTTAGCCTTCAAGGCCGCGACCAATATAAGAAAAGCCAAACAACCCTTCCTAACCATCTTTTACGCCTTAAGAGGCGAATACTACATTTGATAAGTAGTTAGTCTCTCGCCCATCACCACAACTTCCTTATCATCCATAGATCTTAGTGACATCCGCTTAGCAGCACAATCCACATTCGCACGATACTTCACTAGCCAATCCATGCCTAGGATCAAGTCAAATTCCCCGAATGGCAACTCCATTAAATTAGCCGGAAACTGCGTCCCTTGATCTTCTAAAGGCACTTCCTTAAAGAGCTTATCTACTACTACAGTCTGTCCTAAAGGACTAAATGCGATCATCTTCTGAAATGCAGTCTCGAGTTCACATGAAGAGTTCGAGATACTTCACTAGCGATGTAAGAATGAGTTAACCCTATATCTATCAAAGCAATAAAGGGCAACCCAGAAATAAGAAACATACCCGTGATAACATCAGGGGCATCACTATCTTCCCTCCGACGAACCGCATACACCAAACACCGTTGTCTAGCCTCGGTGCTACCTGCTTGCCTCTGCCGAGTCCCGCGACCTCTACCGAACCATTACCTCGCCACTCGAACCACGACCCCTCTCATCATTTGTCCACCCTGCGCGGCTGATTAAAACCACGACCTCTTTGGGCGGTTTCTCTCTGTATCCATCGGACAATCCCTAATCATATAATCCTTGGATCCACACTTAAAACATCCTCCTATCTTCTTCCAACATTCTCCCGGGTGTATCTTTTTCCTGCCCCGAACACAAATACGGTATTGTCCTCCGAAGCAACTTAGCGACCTCGCGGCCCATCAACTCTAGGTTTCTTTTGAAAATTCGGATGACCCACGAAGACCCATAGCTCCTCTTATTCTTATTACGACCTCGATCTACATTACGCCTCTCGATCCGCTTAACTTCTTGACTATCCGTGCTCTATCCACTAAAGCGCAAAATCTCTCTCACGATGCGGTGCAATCAACACTCGCGACTCATCTCGCAACCCATCCTCAAATCGACACACCGCTCATAATCGGTAGCTATAATCCCTCGGCATATCGGCTTAACGCGAAACTCCGCTTCATACTCGGCTATCGACTTATTTCCTTGTACCGATTCAAAACGCCTTTCTCACGAGAGTCAATGTAGCTAGCTCCGACATATTTCCCTTCAAACTTAATCTTAAAATACCCCCAATCCACACGATCCACGGGAATACTCTCCTTGACGGTGAGCCACCAGCAGCGAGTGCGCCTGCAAATCACGAAGCGGTAAGCGGCACCTTTCAACTTCTCCTCGGCGGTGCGGTCCAAATCGTCCATGATCCTCTCATTGCTTCTAACCAATACTCTGCTACATTCGAGCTACCCCGGATACTCCCTAAAAACCTCGGCTCAGTTAGATCTAAGTCTCTCGACCACCGACTTTCGAGCTCCATTACCCATACTAGCTCACGCTACTCGCTCTAAGACTCGCGACATAGCTGCGATCTGACATCATCTCCTCCGGTTTGCTCTTGAAATTTCGCTCCAAACGGTGGTGGCGGTGCCTCATTTTGGAACCACGGCGGACCTAAGCGGGTTCCGACATAGCCATTCTGCCTCTACCGCGTCCACGACGACCACGTCCCCTAGAACTCATGTCTACTTAGTGTCTTATCTGTTTTTATGAAAATTTTATGCATTAGAGTCTTTTTCACTTTCTTGTTTAAAGAAAATTTTATGCAACTGAGTTTTAATCAGTGGTTTTTCCCGTATAAGTACACATATACCTAGGGTCCATGTCTCTAAAGTATAGTTTCCTTAGGCTTATCAACATACTGAAATTAATTTATTAACAAAAGAACTTACCTGGCGGACTTGGGTCAAGACTCGGGTGCCATGCTTCTATTAAATCATCTTAACCAAAAATTTTCAAAAAGTCATTTGGAATTAATTTTGAAAACGTTGTGGGCTTCAAAACCCAAGGCCGAGTGTTTAAAACTGGGCTCTGATACCAAGTTGAAACACCCCAAACCCGGCCCACAAGTCCCGACTGGATCTGGTATGCTTATTAAGAAAAATCCGTTTTATCGTTTTGTAAAAAGATGTGATGTTGTGGTAAAAGAATAGATTTGAAGTATGAACTTGTTAAAATCCGTTTTTATAATTTAAATTTGTATTTATAAAATCATTTAAAAATAAATTATTTATCAAAAGAAAATCCAAATTTAGAACTATTTATCATTATTTTGAAAACCATAAGTATTTATATGTCAAAACATTTTCATACGATTATCGAAAATATTTAATTGTTTAGTTGAAATTGATCGTAGCAGAATATAAATTAAAAACGTAAAAGTAACATAGCTAATGGCGGCCTTATTACAAAAACATATCCCAAATTAAATCCCGAAGTATATAAGAAAACGTAATAAGTTTAATATAAGGAAAACCGAAATACTGAGTTGAGCAATGGCCACCTCGTAGTCCTCATTGACCCGGTCCAAATCATTGAGTATCACTGAAAAGATATCCCACGGAAGGGTGAGTCAACAGACTCAATGTGTAACAATACACTAAAAGTCCAATCGATCATAGCAATAAGCCCATAATATAGCAAATTAAATAATAACTGATTAAATTACATGTACATATAAAATGAGATGCAATCCCGAGCCCAACCTAGATATCCATCCGCTACACACCACCCGTACCTACCAATCACACCGTGGGGATTACTAAATCGACCCTCCATCCACTACACACCATCGAAAGCGATTCTTTGCGATCAACATGCACATCGCCCTTATAAATTGTGGCATGGCCACGGATAATTGTAATGAGTCACGGATTCATAATATCGTGACCCGAAGTCACGGATTCATAATGTCGTGACCGAAGTCACCGGATAATGTGATAAAACCACCGGAACACTTCCCCTTTATCAAAATCACCCATATGCCTATGCATTAAACACATTATTTCGATATCATGCCATATAACCCCAAATTCATAACGGAATCATACACATTTCATATTCATGCTTATAGCATTATTAACGATCTGAGATATCATGCCATGTACATTACCCCAAAATCATAACAAAATCGGATATGTCTCATATTAAAATTATACATAGTACTAAGGGATAACGTACCTCAATTCACTGTACCATTGAATGGTACCCGAAGCCATAATCATTCATATTTCTTTATTAACAACTTTTATCAATAATGCTATTAATCTATTAGAAGTTTAGTGTAGGCTACACACCTTGTAAACATGAAGAATGATAGAATATTTAAGATTTCCGACTTTTGCCTACAACGTCGACAGCACCTACATAACACTTATATGAGAAATCGATTATCACTTAAAAGATATGGCCTTTGGCCGAATATCATTATCTCCTTACCTTGTATTATTCAAATCCCGAATGATTCCCCTAAGCGTTAAGCTACAAAGAAACCCGAACTTTCCTTCAAGTTTCGGCCAAAGATAATAAAAAGGGATTAGATTCCTAGATTCGGCTAATCCAAAAGAAAAGAAAGAAAATGATTGATAGATAATCCTTACCCGTAACACAGAGATTGATTCACCCTTACTTGAACTATAAAGGGATTCGACCTTAACAATTAAAAAGAAAAGAAATGGTGATTTCGGCTTTAACAAAAGAGAAGAGAAAAGATGGTGGAAATAGAGAATGGTTTCGGCTAAGAGAAAGAAGGAGAAAAGAGAAAGAGAAAGAAAAAGAAAAAGAGAATATGAGATATGCCCTTGGTGCTAGGATGATTTCGGCACTAGAGAGGAAGAAAAGAAATGAGAAATGTCTTCTAAACTTTTTGGTGTTTTCGGCAATAGAGGAAAATAAAGTTGAGAGAATTGGCACTTAAACCAAAATGACCAAAAAATTGATAGCCACACAAGACAAAACTTACATCTATTGTCAATGACCAATTCGGCTAAGAAGAAAAATTTGGAGAAAAGGAAAAAGATGCACAAATTGTTAAAATTTTGGCCAACTAACACCCCCTAATCCCATACAACATTCGGCCAACTCACAAGCCAACACAATCCCCCTTTTTCCTCCTCATTTCTACCCTATCATCCCCTTAATCACTATCACCATTAAACCAACCCCCCTTAACCCTTATGCCGTCTAGGTTCATGGTCAAATGACCATGGAAAAACTTCCAAAACATCACCCACTCTTCAAGCCTTTTGTCCCCTAAACATTCCATAACAACTTGATTCCTTACCTTAACTACTAACTTTCCTTTTCCCTTTGGTCTACTATCCAAAAATAAAAGAAGAATCCATCCATACTAGATAAGGCTTGACCGACACTATAGAAAAGAGAACAAAAATTAAAATTCCTTCCAATTGCTAGCTAAGGGATTCGAACCTCTACCCTCATGCATTCACCCATGCGCCATCACCACTTTACTAATTGACTTGTCTTGTGATTAAACCTCAAATTAATTCTCTTAAGGCCAAACTTGCTTAGCTCCCCATCTAATACTAAAAATCTAATATTTTTCTAAAGCATTCTCCTATATTCTAAAATTCTCGAAGTCCCTAAAACTCATACAAATAGCACACAACAAAACAATGCACACATTCAAGCGAAAAATTTCATAACCCCTAAATCCTGGATATTACAAGAGCCGACGCTGGCGACCGGCCACTGGCGCGGCGGCCAATGGCCGGAGCCAAGGCCGGAGAAGAAGGGGCGAGAGAGAAAATGAGAAAACCCTCTCTGATTTTTTTTTTTAAATGAAAGGAAATGCTTTTTTTTTTTTACTTTTTTTTTGCTATTTATATAGGGTATAAAACGGCGCCGTTTTGGACCTTAACACCAGTGGCCAAAACGACGCCGTTTGGCATATGACCCGAGACCTGACCCGCTCCAACCTCAAGGTCCGCGTTTTTTTGCGGAAGGGTCTAATTGCACTTTTAGCCCTTCCGCTTTTTTTATTAATTTGCGATCCAGTACTTTTGTTTTTTTAATCCGGCCCAATAATTTTGCGTTCATTTCATTTTAGTCCGTTTGAAACGGCGCGTTTTGGAGGACAGGGAATATTTCCCCATTTGGTCCTCCATCTCATTCGCGCGTTACAAATTGGTCCTCTACCTTATTTTCATTCCCGATTTTTGCCTAAAATTCCGTTTAAACTTCAATTTAGTCCTTTAGACCTTTATTTTATTTAATTTTGACCATTTAGAGATTTTTTATATTTTATATATATTATATATTATATATTATATATTTATCTATTTATTTATTGTTCCTTATTTTTTTGGTATTTAAAATTAATTTATTTCCTTTTATCATGCACTTTTATTTTATTTTATTTTTATTCTTATTGTTTATTCTTATTGTTTATTTTTATATTTGGCCTTTATTATTACTGTTATTATTTCACTATTTACTTATTTATTTATTTATTTATTATTTTTTATATACTTTAGGTTACTTATGTTTTTATTATACGTATATTATTTTTACTATTGTTGTTATTATTATTATTATTACTATTATTATTATTATTAGAATTATTATTGTTATTTACATTATCATCTTCATTATAATTATTCTATCATGCATATTAGTATCGTAATTTATTATTACTATCATATCTTTTATATTTTATTAGGCATATTATGTCATTATCACTACGAATTTATATTGCATTATTATTATTTGCTAAACATGATTATTTTAAAAACCTTTCAGTCTTTTTACCATACCCGAATAAATTAATTACACGATATTTCAAATGTTATTCGTTTTCGCACAATAGATACAAACAAGAGATTTTTAAACCGAGATTAATTTTCATTATTTTGGAATTAGAAAAATCGTGTTCTAACTTACGGAACATGATTTCTTTCTAAAAACCAAGATAATCAAATATCTTTTAAAATTAATAAATTTTTTGGTGTTTATTCTCGTTTCGATAATTTAAGGCATTGTGCCCTAACTTACGGGACGTAATCTTTTTTCTCGGTTAACGTGAAATATACCCTTTTTTGTAAAAATTCAATTCAGCAATATTTTAACAAAAGATCGTATTTTAAAATCTCATCAAATTTTTAATTTTCGACACTAAAACATCGAGTAATCAACTAGGTGCAAATTTTGGGCGTCACGGGGGTGCTAATCCTTCCTAAATGCGAAGCGACTCGAACCTATTTTACGGATTTTTGTGGACCGAAAAAGCGTTGTTTTAATAAATCAAACCGTTTATTAAAACGATCAAATTAAGAGGTGATCCGATCACACCTCATAAAAAGAAGATTGGTGGCGACTCCTATTTTCGTTTTCTAAATAAAAGTCGACCTATCAAAGAAATTGTTTCGACAGTAAGGATACACTAGTTTTGACTTCTTTTATTATTAAAGAATTTGAATTATGTATATGATTTATAGTTGGATTATGTTGGGACTATATTCCTTATATAATTGGCTTAATTTGATTATAGTTAGATTTTATTTTATATATTAAATTAAGATTATAAATAAATTAATATTGCAAATGAAAATATTAGAAATGGGATCTCAATGGTCTATTTCTTATTTTTATTACTGTGACGGGTCAGTATATGTTTATAGGAATTTCATATAATGAAAACATTTACCGACGATTCATATTATCGCAATAAGTTCAAGGAGATAATTGGAATTCCACTCAAATATACTGATAATTTTATTGTCATTATAGGTACTAGAAAATCAACTGTAGTGGACGGTGCCTATATTGACACCTGCTACTTTAGGAACACTCAAAATTGTCGGTATAAACTTTTAATCATGTTTTTCGTCATAAAAGTATATACCGACGTTACATGTATCCACAGTTATATTTTTTCGGAATAGTCTTTTTGACCATCAATATAGGGTTTTTAGACCTATACTAATGATTTTTTTTTAGTGACGGTTTTTGAGCCATCACTATTTGGTAATTTGTTTGTAGTGACAATCCCTGTGTACAAACATATTCCAAATTTGGATATCAACTCTACCACCAAATTACCAAACTTATATTTTGTTTATAGTAATCGAACCAATAACCTAGCTCTGGCACTATTGTAGAAAAAGAATATACTAACCGTAATTAATATACACAAACGCAAAATAAAAAATGTATATCAAATCATTGTTGTCAACAGCAAAATCATGTACTAAGAAATTGTCTATGTTCCACAACTCTAAATCCAAACTCAAGAGAGTAAAAAAATAATTCCCTTTAAACAACACCTTTTTGTTCTTTATTTTTTGAGTGAGAGAATCCACTTTCAACACTTTTTCCTTTTTTTTTTCTTTTTCTAAAACCCAAATTCTTGGCTTTTAAAAATAACTAAAATAAAAACTACTTTTATTTTAATTTCAAAGCCCTTTTTTTATTAAATTCATTTTTTTATGTTGCAAATGGGCCACCCATTATGGGCACCCAATCCCAACATCGAAAAAAGATAAAATTACCTCATTTGCTCTACTTAAAAACTCAGGGCAAAATACCTAAATATACAAAAAAAAAATTATTTATAGAAAAGGGCCGGTTTTTTTAAAATTTACGAAAAATGGCCATTTCCCCACAAAACGCGTCCACGTCAGCGCGTTTTGTGGGGATGCAGCAGGAAAGCGCGCCCGGGAGCGCTTTTGCCACATCAGCCAAAAACGCGTCCTTGAGGGCGCGCTTTGCTGACGTGGCAAAAACGCTCCCCTAAGGACACGTTTTAGCCCGTATTTTAAAAAAAAAAAACTATTCTCGAATTTTTTAAAAATTTACGAGAATAAACCTTTATAAAGGCTCAAAATGACAACACCATTTTTTTTAAGGTGCCATCAATTAATAAGGAAATATAACTTACAAAGGAAATCTTTATATAGACCCAAAGTCTCATTTCCCTTGTTTTTTTGAACAAAGTGGGAGATGAGATATGTGTATATATAGACTCATGAATAGTTTTATGACTTGTTCCTAAACAATGTAGGATTCTTCCTCTTTTAACTAACAACATGAGATTAAAGGCTACACTATATTTGATATTTTTTTTACAAAACAATTTCTTTTTTTATATATATTTTGTTAACATTTTCTTATATTATAAAATTATCTTTTGAGATCTTTAATCTTGTTGCATTTTAGAATTGTTAACATATACAAAAGAACTATTAAAAAAAAAGAGAACAAATTGCACATATGAAACTTGTACATGCAATAATCTTCTATTCAATTTTAAATGTTTGAAGTTAATATTGATTGTTTTATACTTTATTATTACTATATTGTTGCACTAATCTAATGCTGACTATGAGATGCCCTGATCAAATCGTGTTATTATTACTATATTGTTGCACTAATCTAATCTTGACTATGAGAGGCAATTTATTTGGACCTTTAGCTATCGACAACGATATTTTTTTAATCTTTTACCCAAGTAATGGCAAAGGAAAATCTTTTCAGCAACTCATCACCAGGATTTGTGGAATGGGGTTGTCTATATTTGTATGGAGGAGATGAATAAGCTGCTTTGAATGTTTGTCACATTACAGTGATGCTTTGAAATTCAATTGTATGGATTCTATTAACACAGGGATCATCATGTTTTCTTAATTTGCTTTGGGTTTGATGGGAGTTTTAAGGAAGTGATGACAAATATTTGAGGGATTAGCTTAGCTACTTATTCTCAAACATGGAATTGCATATTCGTTCAATCGAAAGCGATGTCCTAGCTATGGAAAGTAAAAAGGAATATTGTATTTTATATGAGAAAGATAATGTGTAATTGTTGGAGTGTAGCTCTGGAATGGCCACAATGTTGCTTTTAAAAACGGGACCAAAGACGAGAGGAGGGGAAGCTCCAATACTCACCGCTGAAAAATATAAAAGAAAATATTTTTTTGATTAGTTTAATTTATGATAAAAGTTTGATTAATTTTGAAAAGTAATTGAGAGAATGAAGTTATATTTTAAAAGTCGTGAAAATAAAGTATAAAACAATCAATATTAACTTCAAACATTTAAAATTAAATAGAAGATTATTGCATGTACAAGTTTCATATGTGCAGTTTGTTCTCTTTTTTTTTAATAGTTCTTTTGTATATGTTAACAATTCTAAAATGAAACAAGATTAAAGATCTCAAAAGATAATTTTATAATATAAGAAAATGTTAACAAAATATATAATAAAAAAAAGAAATTGTTTTGTAAAAAAAATATCAAATATAGTGTAGCTTTTAATCTCATGTTGTTAGTTAAAAGAGGAAGGAATCCCACATTGTTTAGGAACAAGCTGCAAAACTATTCATGAATCTATATATACACATATCTCATATCCCACTTTGCTCAAGAAAACAAGGGAAATGAGACTTTGGGTCTATATAAAGATTTCCTTTGTAAGTTATATTTCCTTATTAATTGATGACACCTTAAAAAAACGGTGTTGTCATTTTGAGCATTTATAAAGGTTTATTCTCGTAAATTTTTAAAAAATTCGAGAATAGTTTTTTTTTTAAAAAACACGGGCTAAAACGCGTCCTTGGGGGAGCGTTTTTGCCATGTCAGCAAAGCGCGCCCTCAAGGACGCGTTTTTGGCTGATGTGGCAAAAGCACTCCCCCAGGGGCGCGCTTTCCTGTTGCATCCCCATAAAACGTGCTGACGTGGACGCGTTTTGTGGGGAAATGACCCTTTTCCGTAAATTTAAAAAAACCGGCCATTTTCCGTAAATAATTTTTTTTTTAGTATATTTTGGTATTTTACCCTAAAAACTCATGTTTGAATACAAAACATTGTGAATATGCATTCATGATCGAAAGTTAAGGATGATAAAAAGAAATAAAATAATTGATACCAGTCCTCGATAATGGCACCAAAATTTATTAGGTTGTCAAGACTTAGAAAAATAAAAACCTACTTGAAAATATAAAATTAGTAAATAGCAGTAAGTAAGGTCGTATCCACAAAAACTAATAATAACTTTATTTTTAAAAAACTTAGCAAAAAAAAATAATAATTAAAAGTTGAAGAAAAATCATTAAGGCAAAGCTTTAATCAAAAGTAAATTATCCATTTGATTCATAAATCCGACCATTGATGGAAGTATAGCTTCAATGCGAACAAATTAGTTTTAAAATCAAAGCCTAAGGAATTTGTTGCCATGATTTGCCAACTTAAACATGGCAAACTTTCTGATTAGACTGTGTCAGGCACCTGGCATTGGTCCTTGGCAGCACTCAAAAAACTGCCTCAACAAAAGACTGGGGTATGATATCATACATGCTTTCGATAATTTTTTATGGGGAATCTACCTTCCATTTGCATCTTGTTTTTCGAGAGTTCTAAAATATTGTCATTATCGTTTTTTTTAGGCTTATTTAAGTAATGGTGATAATTAGGGGTGTTCAGTCGTTAACCGACTCGAAATAACATTAATCGAATTAATTGATCTTTCAAAATTTTTAACTGTTAATCGAACCGAAATTTTTTCAAAAAAAGTAACCGAACCGAAATTTTTTCGGTTAATTCGGTCGGTTAACCGAATTAACCGAAAATTATATATTTTTTTATTTTTGGTTAAAAATTAACCGAATTAACCGAATTAATCGAATTAACCGAATTACCCGAATTAACCGAATTACCCGAATTACCCGAATTAACCGAATTACCCAAAATGAATCACTACATAATTAAAAAGATTACATAATTTTAATTTTAGTTTTAGAATTTTATTTTTATTTATTATATTATTTGTAATTTTTATGATTGGGTTGGATTGGGTAATTGGGTTGGGTTGGATATTTGGGTTTGGATTGGGTTTAGGGATTGGGTTTAGGTGAATAGTGGGCCTATTTATATATTATAATTTTATTTATTAATTTTTTTGGTTAAACCGAAAAAATTCGGTTAACCGACCGGTTTCGAACCGAATTAACCGTTAACCGAAAAATTACAAAATAATTAACCGACTCCCGACCGAAAAAATTCGGTTAACCGACCGATTAACCGAATTCGGTCGGTTAACCGAATTTTTTCGGTTTTACCCGAATTTTGCACACCCCTAGTGATGATCTTAGTTATTCTTCACAGAATCCAACCCACCTCCGAAATGGGTCAAGTAGACAAAATGATGGATCATTGTTAGTTGAATCATCTTGTAACACCCCCAACTCGGCCTAGATATCATGGTCAGATTTGAAGAGATTACTATGATTCATTTGAAAATCCATAAACCATTTGAGACTTGTAAAAAATAGCTCTAGCTTTTGATAAATAAAATTCCAATTTATTTGGAAAAATACCTTTCTTAACTAATTCATTAAATTTATCGATTATATATTTATAAAACACTTAAGTTTGCAGCGGAATTCTTAGTTAAATTCAATTTGGAAAACGTAGTTTGTTATTGAAAATCCAACGTTTTGCAGATAGAATTAATATCATCTAAAACGTCAAAACAACTTAAAATGAAAAATAAAGTCCAGACTTTAAAAAAAATAGTCCACAAGCAAAACGAAATTAATACGAACAAGTTAAGAGAAACACAATGATAATAAAAAACTGAGCTCCTGTTGCACTGATCCGCCCTAAGTTTGTGGATTACCTGACAGCAAAAAACATAAAGGTGAGCTTACGAGCTCAATGTGCGAACTAACTCAATCAATAAATCAGATGCACAAATTTCACAAGAAAAACATATCAGATCATGCTCGATTACAGATTTCAGATATTGTTCATTAACAAACTGGATGCAGAATCATTTCCAGAGACAGATTCATAAACAAATGCATATATATATATCCTACCCCATCCGCTACACACCATCTCTGTCCATCCCTACACACCAGTTAGGGTATCAAGTACTCATCCAACCTCACACACCAATAAGTGAGCGTATGCCACTTTATAGAATCACTGCAGTCAAGCTACCAGATACAATATGCGGTAAACCACCAAATTCTGATGTATGTGACTAAGCCACCAAATAAGACAGATAAATTAAACTACCAACACTTCCTCCATCATATCATAACCCAACCTAATGCAAATAATCATACTAACAGATAAACAAAATATAGATGTCATACATGCTTTACAGAAATAGTCATGCTTTCAAAATTATCAACACATATATCATACATGTAACTCACATAGCAAACGTATCAACATATACCTCATTTCGAGTCTTATTTAAGCAATATGGACCCCACGGAGGATCTAATTATGAATTACAGATTAAATTAGCCCTAAATGAAAATTTCCAAAAAAATGGGCCATACGCCTGTGTGGCCTACACGACCCAAATGACCAGCCCATGTGGTCCACACGGGCTACCTATCCTGCCCGTGTGATTTCACATGCCCGTGTCCCACACGGCCTACCTGGTTTGCCCGTGTAATCGCACACGCCCGTGTAAAGCAGAAGTACTTACAGGATCAATACCAGAGATTCGAAAATTCATAAACTCATTTTTCATATTTAATTAGAAATACATTTTGTTCAAGAATACTTTTCATAAAAATTTGAACCCAAAAATCACAGCCCAAGTTTTGAATCTAGGCTTTGATACCACAAAATGTAACACCCTAAACCCAACCTAGACGTTATGGCCAGATCTGAAGAGATTACTATGATTCATTTGAAAATCCAGAAACCATTTGAGACTTGTAAAAATAACGTTAGCTTTTGATAAATAAAATTCTTGTTTATTTGGAAAAATACCTTTCTTAACTAATCCATTAAATTTCTCGATTATATTTTTATAAAACACTTAAGTTTACAGCGGAATTCTTAATTAAATTTAGTTTTGAAAAACGCAGTTTGTTATTGAAAATCCAACGTTTTGCAAATATAATTAATATCATCTAAAACATCAAAACAACTTAAAATGGAAAATAAAGTCTAAACTTTAAAAAAACAACCCTCAAAAGTCCAAAAAAATAGTCCACAAGCAAAATGAATTTAATACGAACAAGTTAAGAGAAACACAATAATAATAAATAATCGAACTCTCGTTGCATCAATCCGCCCTAAGTCTGTGGATTACCTTACAGTAAAAAACAAAAAGGTGAGCTTACGAGCTCAATGTACGAACTAACTAAATCAATAAATCAGATGAAAAGTTTCACAAGAAACACATATCAGATCATGCTCGGTTACATATTTTAGATATTGTTCATTAACATATCAGATGAAGAATCATTTCCAGAGACAGATTCATAAACAGATGCATATATATATCCTACCCCATCCCTACACACCAGTTAGGGTATCAAGTACCCATCCAACCCCACACACCAATAAGTGAGGTATGCCACTTTACAGAATCAATGCAGTTGAGCTGCCATATACAATATGCAGTAAACCGCCAAATTAAGATGTATGTGGCTAAGCCACCAGATAAAGCAGATAAATTAAACTACCAACAGTTCCTCCATCATATCATAACCCAACCCAATACAAGTAATCATACTAATAGATAAACATAATACATATGTCATACATGCTTTACATAAATAGCCATGCTTTCAAAATTATCAACACATATATCATACATGTAACTCGCATACCAAACGTATCGACATATACCTCATTTCGAGTCTTATTTAAGCAATATAGACCCCACGAAGGGTCTAATTATGAATTACAGATTAAGTCGACCTTAAATTAAAATTTCCAAAAAAATGGGCCACATGCTCATGTGGCCCACAAGGCCCAAATGATCAGCCCGTATGGTATATACTGATATCGCGGCAACGTAGACCTAAGTAGTCATATTGGATCCTTGGGAACCATCACAAGTACAACCGTCCTATATTTGAACGAGAATGCTGTGTCGTCCAGCGGAGTCTAGAAAAAGGTGACTCGCGCAGACAGTTGACTCCTTTTCAATAGAAAGGAATAGCCAAACCAACCCAGCTGGCTAGTCAATCTCAGATATCTTATCAGCCGGAAAACTGGAGACGGACGACCACGGTCCCGACCTTACCAGCATCGGTGGTGTACTAATCAATGAACCCCCGAAACCCACTTTCTTTTCTGACAAAATCAACCAAGCCTAACCGGTCACGACATGTTGTTGATATTGATTGAGTTTGAGGTGACCGAATCCATCCATAAACCTAGACCCCGGTAACCTTCGTAACCAAAGCTCCTATTTTGCCCATGTGATTTCACACGTCCTTGTGTCTCGCATTGCCTACCTGATTTGCCCATGTAATTGCACACACCCGTGTGCCCCCACACGGCCTAACACACGGTCAGCCACATGGCTGTGTGGCGCACACGATCTGCCACATGGCTAACTACACGGCCATGTGACGAAGAACAATTTTGAATTTCTTGGGTTTTTTTCAGATTTTCCAAATTTGTTCGAAGAGGTTTCGAGTTAGAAACACACACTTGGATTTTTTTTTATATGAAATCAACCAGGAGACTACAAGTACCCAAAGGATCACAACAACAGTCCTAAATCGTGATTACAACACCGTAGGAGTTAATGTTTCACCAACTTCACCTAGAAAAACCCCAACACCATTAGAGGCAACTAAACATATTACGGAACATATACAACCACAAACTAACGGCACTAATAATAAAAATAAACACATTTACAATAGAAGAAAGAACCCAATGACACTTACACATGTAAACGATAGAGTGATCATAATCCAACAAATATTGAATTTGTAAAAAGGAAAGGGTAAAAGATGTTTCCTTGATTAAAATTGCGACACAACAAGAAGGGAAAAAAACAAAATAAAGAAACAACAATAAGGAAAAGAAGAAAACTAGGAAGGTGGGGGAAAAGAAACATGAAATAGCGTGGGAGAGAAAAGTGGGGATTAAAAATCTTTTTATTTTAAATCAATAAATTTTCAATTTTTTTTCTAATAAATAACTAAATCCTAACCAAACTAGTGCTCTAACCACTTAACAACTTAATCCAAAATTTGAATTAAATTCAATTTCTGACACTTGGGAGCACAAACATTGGAAATAGCAAAAATAATATCGTTTTTCTCAATCAGGGATTCGAACACAAAACCGAAGGGCAAGCTAACACTTTACCACTAAACTAGCAGACTCATTCTATTACAAGTTGAGTGAAAATAGAATTTAAGTCAAATGCTCAAGGATAAGGATAGGAATAAAAATAGCAAAATATTCCAAGACTGAGATTTAAACACAGGACCTTAAACACACATCCAGAGCACTATACCACTGAAGCAAATCACTTTACTTGACAAATTTTAAAAAATAAAAACCTCAAATTTTGGGGCATTACACATCTTTCCATTTAACTAGATTGGCCTCAATTGACTAAAAATGGTATTTTCTTATATCTTTCTATTTTTCCAACTTCTTAGATTCCATTGAAATGAAAGACTTTTGCTTGCAAGCTCATCCACTTGTGTACTTGTAGAACCTATTAACATTTAGTAACATCATAAAGTCATTTTTGTCGACTTAACTATTCATTGGTTCGTCCATTTTCGCTACTTATGGAAAAGATTATAGATAGAGCATAATTGGTTCACCGTGAACCATTATCTTGAATATAGTTATCTTACATATTGATTTTGTAGTTTGTAATCTAAGTATTATGATTTTTGTCCTTTCTTTTCCATCCACTAGATTGTAGTTGACTGAATTAAACTCATTTTATTACCTAAATTGTGTTAACAGGCAACAATTTTTAGAACCAGGTTCTTGTGATCTCAATGGTGAAGAAACTACAAAAGTTTTCGCGCAAGAAGGTGCATCTTACCTTCACCAACAAGCCGAAATTGATTTACGTAAATCCTTCGCAATTGGTCATAAAAGGGAATATTATATGGTACGAAAATTCTAGTGACCTAAGTGTCCATGTCACAAGTCAATCACACTTCAAGATTTGCACGGTAAGTCCGTGCAAATGTCCCAATAAGATAGAAATTAATTCTTCAAGTTTACATTCTTCCTTCTCCTTTGCGATCTTTTTGCTTCTTATATGCCGGTGGAAGATAAAACTCATACCTACATTTTAATTTGTTCATGCTTTTGGTGTGTTCTTCTTTGGTTGTTTCAACTGAAAAAAGTATTGTCATCCGATGATACGAAACGAAGAGCACAAAAGTGGAAGAAAGCTATCGATGGCCTTCAAAACCAATGAAGTCGTTTTATTCATTATCATGAAGCATAATATTCGAAGATTTTGATATTATTGAGTAACTCGAAAACCACTAAAACACTTGAAGCAATTGTTTTTCATGAAAGTGGTTCAAGTGTTTTTCGATTCAGTAGATATTGTCTAGTGAAGGTTGCTCTTTCAGTTCATATTAAGCTTTCATCCACTCTTTTGTGGAATTATGTATGTATGTATGTATGTATGTATGTATGTATGTATGTATGTATGTATGTATGTACATACGTATGTATGTATATATGTATGTGTATATGTGTCTATGTATTTATGTATGTTATGAGGGTTTTCCTACATGTTTCAAGCTTGCCTGATATGAATGTATAGTCTAAAATATGGTTTTGATAGGAAAAAACGAAAGAAAAAAGAAGATGAGTTGATTTTTTTGTTAAATCACATGTTTTCAATGTATTGAAAGTAGATGTTTCAAAGCCATTAATGGAAAATTCTTTTCCATGAAATAGTTGTTTGATGATATGAATGCTATTAAGTGAATGTTCATTATAATCAATCTTTCACCTTTCATCTTCCTTAACTCTTCACATTTCATTTTCTTGTAACCTCTTGATCGTGTCCAAACTAACTATGACAACCAATAAGGCAAGCGCACCTATCGTTCAGTAGTATAGCTATGGCAAGACCGAAAATATCGTATCCTCAAGGACCAAGAGTACTAGTAGTTACTATCTTTTTATTATCTAGCCTAAGTATTAAGAGAATCGATGTTTAATTAACTAATTACTAAACTAAGGATGCTAAGACACAGAGAATGAATTGGGAAAATACTTTTGGGAAAACCAGTTGATTAAGACAATACCCGAGGAAGAATCCACCTAGACTTCACTTGTTACTTAACTCTGAACCAGACGATTTATTCACTTGACTTGATCCGATAGGATTCCCTAATTTATATTATTATCCCTTTCGAGACTAATAACGTCTAACCCTAGGTTGATTAATTGAAATCCATTTCTAATTAAAACCCCTAGTGTTGCATTAGCTCGATCTATGGACTCCCATATTAGGTTTGACCTTAATCCGGTAGATTTTTGTCATCCTATCTCTAGGGTTGCGATCAACTCCGCTTAACTATGCTAGATCTACTCTTAAACAGGGACTTTTGCTCCACTGCCTAAGCACATCAATACTTGAATCAATATCCTAAAATATTAAAACAAGAATTAAGAACACATAATTAAGAACAAATCAAGTATTTATCATACAATTCAGAAAACAATAACAAGATCCGTCTTAGGTTTCATCCCCCTCAGGTATTTGAGGGGTTTAGTTCATGTTTAATAAAGAATACATCTCAGAAGAAAGTAAATAACAAAACATAAGAAAACCCTAAAACCCCCTGAAGGAAATTGAAGGGAAGATCTTCCGTCTTGAGTGTGATTTCGGCTTTTGGGATGACTCAACTGGCTGTCTTCGAGTAATTTCCTGTGTTCAGCCCTCTCTGGCTTCGCCGCCTTTTAGGTCGCTCTCCAGGGTTGTAAAACCCCAAACCCGGCCCATTCATTACGACCGAATTTGAAATGCCACTACGGAAAAACGTTTAAAAATATTCTTACTTAACAGTAAAAACCGTTAAGAATTTGTCATTTGAAAACCATATCCAATTAAAAATTCTAAATAATATAAGCTTGATAAGAATATCCAAATTAAAACTTTATTATAAGCTTTTAAAATATAAGTTGCCAAAATTAAAAGCACTTCCCAATAATAATTTAATGGTCGTCTAGCTTAAACATAATAAAAATGTTCAATCACTTTAATGGGCCTTATTACAATAAACACTTAATCAAAATACTGAAAATATAACTACTTAATTAATTAAAATATCTTTCTGCATGGAAATCGCTTCGCATGGCCACCTTTGTATCCACTCCAACCCGGTCCAAAAATCACGATCACCTGCGATGTTTAATAAAAATTGGGTGAGTCATACTGACTCGAGTGTGTAATTAGTCCATTGAATTCCACCCACATGTTAACCACATATTAACTCATATATCGGATATCAATTATCAAATTCACATGTTATCACATTCAGGCTTGGCCCATATTCATATCACATTCATCTAATAGGGTAGTTAACCACATAATTTCCACATACGGGCTTAGCCCATTTCCACACTAATCCACATTCATATCTTTGGGCTTTGCCCATTTCCACATTAATCCACATATCATATTGGGCTTGGCCCATTTCCACATATGTTCACATACGAAATCATGCAATTATGAAGCCCAACCCAAACCTAGGGTCCATCCGCTACACACCCCCTTATCCAAACCTACCACACACGGGGATTATCAAATCACCCTCTCCTTTTCACTCCAAAGGCAATCACTGCCGTCCACGTGCAATTAAGCACAATAGTCCACAACGCGACCTCAGTCAGCGCCAATCCACGATGTAGCCGTAGCTAACAACAGCGCCAATCCACGATGTAGCCGTAGCTAACAACAAAACCACGATGGGACACATAGTCACTCATCAACCACGATATGGCACATAGCCGATATCAACCACGATGAGGCACATAGCCACTCATCAAGCCACGCGAACTAAATCGCAATTAATCCACAACGTGACCTCAGTCAACGTCAATCCACGATGTAGCTCAAGGCTAACATCAAACCACGTACTCGAAGTACACCCGTACCTTCTTTCATATCATATCCCACCCATGCACATGCCACATAAAATAATGATACAATGTAATGATGCATGAGCATGTTCATCAAGCATATTATCACATATTCATATTAATAATCACATATCATCAGGTTTGGTACTTACCGGATTATCGACATACCCCTTGAGGGTATCCTTATCACAATTTCCACTGCACTAGTTAGCACATTCATAACACATACACATTTCACATACATATCATATACCCGGAAAATGGTGGGTTAATCACACACCTGTCAACTTAGGGAAATCCCGAACTACTCGAATCTAACACGATCTAGAATCCTGAAACTCTTCCTATTCCCGTCGATTTTCTCTTAAGAACCAAAGTCAGAAATCGATCATCACCTAAGCTCATAAAATGGCCTATGGCCGAATATCAATACTTCCTTACCTTGCTTACCAAATCCCGAAAACTACTCCTTGCTCTTGAACTGTCGAAATCCCTAAGTGAAACCACATCAAAATCGGCTTAAGCATAAATTCATAGAAAAATAACCCTTGGCCGAATACCATACTTGCTTACCTTAATAGCTTCAGATCCAAAAACTCCTCTAATACTCCTCTTGTCAGCTATATACAAAAGACACAATGGTAAGGCACTATGAATATTCGGCTATCCATAGAAATCAAGACCACCCTGGATTTTGGCATACCAAAGAGATAGAAGAACGGTTAGGAGAGAACTCTTACTTACTATAGAGAATTGATTGGAGCAACCTTCAACCAATGACACCTCCGGCTTCTATCACTTGCGACAGGGAAGAGAGAATATGGCCACTGAAGATTCGGCTAAGCCCTTAAAAAGGTGATTCAATATTCGGTTATCTCTTAAAAGTAGATGTAGATGGAAGAAAAGATGTATAAAAGTGGCTAAGAGATTTCGGCAATGGCTCTCAATGGAGATGAAACATTCGGCTAAGGTCTTGAATGATAAAGGGTCATTCGGCCATTCAAGCAAAGGTGTAAAATTGGGGTTGAAAGAAAATAAAGATGAAGAAGAGTATGTAGAGGAATTTCGGCACACACTAAAAGAGCATGGGGCTCTTTTGGGTAAGCAAATTTCGGCACACACCTATAACCCCTTTAAATAGTTTCGGCCCTATCTCCTCTTCATGGCCGAATTTGCTTACCCAAAAGAGCCCCATGCTTGGCCACCACGTCAACTCATTATCATATCCCAATTTAATCTCCTACTATGTCTCTTCAACACCCATTCAAATTAAATTGAATTTAATCTACAATTATCTTACCTATTTAAAATAATAAATCACATAATTATCCCCTGTATCCACCAACTTAAAATAAAATAAACAATAATATCCCTTACTAATATCCCATTTAATCTCTTATCTTATCTCTTAATCACCTATTCAAAATAAATACAATAAATCTACAATTATCCTTTTATCAGCTCATTCAAAATAACTTGAATTAATCCTTACTTATTCAAATAAAATATCACCATAATTATCTTCTATCTACTCATCTAAACTAAATAAAATAAATCAACCTTTTATTCAAAATAAATTGAATAAACCAACATTTATCTTACCTTATAGCCGAATTTCCAATAAATAATAACCAAGCTTATCACCTCCTAAAATAAATAAAATATAATCTTATTTATCCACTATCTATAGCCAAATATTTAAAAGAAACACAAGGCTTATCCTTACCTTCCAAAGTCCCAAAGTCGCCCATCTCTTCTCCCTTGCCTTGACGTCACATGCAAAAATAAAATAACACACCCATTTGCTGCCCCCAAGTTTCGAACATGGGACCTGCTGGAGTCAGCACACGCTACTAGCCACTTAGCTGCTAGCTCTTTCGTGACATAAACTCCCCACAATTCCTTTTAAGACCTTCTTCTCCCTTAGCGCCAACTTGGAAAAATAAAAACATGCTTATGCTGCCCACAAGACTCGAACTTGGGCCCTCCTGAAGCTCCCTTTCCCGCAAGCGTCCAAGCCACTTTACCCAAGCGGTTTTTGTGACATGCTTCGCCCAGAATTCCTTTTAAAGCCTCCCTAGCCCAGCGCCTTCTTGCCGCACGAAAAATAAAATGCTCCTTCTTGCTTCCTTCGCAACTTGAACTTGGGCCCTCTACCCATTGCGTGAGGCGTCACTTGCCCAAGCCTTAAGTGGCGCCTTGCTGCCACATTACCAGGCCAACCCTTGTGTCATAAACTCCCCACAATTCCTCTTAAAGCCTCCTTAGCCCAATTTCTTCCTTGTCTTAACGCCAAAAGCAAAATAAAATTACACTACTTGCTGCCAAGGTGATTCGAACCAAGGCCCTTCCCCACTGCTCCTGGCGTCATTCTCCAAGGCCCTAAGTGGCGCATTCCAGCCACTTTACCAAGGTAATTTCTATGTCCAAGAACTCCCAAAATTTTCCTTTAAGGCCTCCCTAGCCTTGCTCCCCCTTTTTAACTTAAAAACCAATAAATTTCCAAAGCTTTCTCTTCCATCCTAGAGTTCTAAAAACCCTTAATACACTTCCAAACACTGCCAAAACCTACTAACTCATGAATTATGCACGAACGCATAACCCCTAATCTAGGATGTTACAAGGGTGTTTATATAGGCTTTCGGAATGCCTTTCTTGGCCCACAAGTACCCTAATCAGAATGGAATTAAAACAGGTCAAGGCAGGGGCGCGCCCGTGTGGAACGCCCGTGTGAGTCGAGTCCAGGCCGTGTTCGGGCCTGCTAAGGTGGAACGACCGTGTGGTGAACTCCAGGCCGTGTGAATTTCTTAATTTGGCCCATTTTCTCTGTTTTCGGCCCTTTTCTCGTTCTTTTCATCCTCCGATGCTCTCCTAAGTATAAAACATGAAATTAAAGGATTAGGAGCATCAAATTCAACAATTCAAGGGATTAAATCATCCAAAAGTATGCTAAATGTGGGATCAAAATATGTATATATTACGGTTTATCACCTCTTTCCTATTTATGTATTAGAAAATGATGAGTCTAATCTCTCTCTATATATAGGAGTATACTACTTGTAATGATGATAAAAAAGAAGAGAAATGCTATAGAAATCCCTCTTATTCTTATATAGTATTCTTGTATTCTTTGTATTATTATTTAATAACATGTTACCAGCACAAGCTTGCTCTATAGTATTTAATATTTCGTTGGAGAACAAGTAATCTAAGCGTACAACGCCCTTGTTGAAGCAACAATCCTAAGGTATGTGATTTCTATGCGTGCTTGAAAGATTTTAAGATTTCAATATTCTTAATAAAAAATTAAAAATAATGTTCTTTTTTTTTTATTTAAGTATGAATTTATGTTTTATATATTCCATGGTATGCTTGTTTATGATCTAAGACTTTGAATAAGATTGAAGTATCAACAACTTGAATATTTTTGCGTAAATATGTATATCTTTCATAACATATGTCATTGACATGATAACTACGTTGCCTATTAGATTATTTCTAATAAAGCCACACATGATTTGTAAGTATAAACGAATTTGACTTTTATATAGACAAAACAAAAACCATTGTTTTTGTCCAACATCATCTACTTTAAGGATTAAAAGTGGAATATCTAATTGCGAAAGATCATCTTGACTCTTGAATTACGCAATAATTTGAAAGAATGATTTGACTATTAGAAAACAATAATACTCTCTAAAGCTTGTTATGATTAAAATATCTTATGTACTCCTGCAGCAGCAATATGCCTTCTGGTGAAAAAGGCTTCATTCCCTGAGGTGAATGTAACAATACATAACAATTATAAAAAAAAAATCAAAATAATTGTGGTTGTCGTTGTAAATGAGGATGTGGTTAGAGACGTACTAATAATTGTTATCATGGTGGTTGTAATAGTGGTACTTCTAACCACTAGAAAAAGAATAATAAGGTAAAACAAGAAAATGGTGGTCAAAATATTTGAAGGTTATTGAAAACTCATGCTACCAATGTGTTATAGAAATGCATTGGTCACGTAGCTGTCGTATTTTTAAGCATCTAGTAAAATTTTATCAAAGCATCCATTAAAAAAAAAGGGAAACAAAATTGAGACAAATTTCATTATCTCAAAATGATGAAATGGAGGATCATTTTTCGGCAAAAGATGAAAATTTTCAATATGATGCTAAAGTTGACCATGCATACAAGGATGATTAATATGTTCTTAGTTTCTGTCAAGATTTTGTTAGGATCCAAGCATTGGAATTTAATTGTTTGGTTTAAAAATCATTAAAATCAATGGCTACTTGATATTTGCTTGAGGATGATCTCTTTCTCTTCATTACAAAAGATGCATATAATCGCAACTTCTAATCTATGGTAACCTAAGTTAGTCTAATCAACTTCTTTTAAAATTTGATTTAATTTCTATTGAAGTTCAATTTATATAATTCTCTATTCGTAACTATGAATTTATAAAACTCTTCACTCATTTAGTTATTGAGATTTTTATATGGAGATAAATATTTTTATTTTCTATTGGTTCATTTTTAATAGAATTGATTGGTTTAATTTTAATTTTGATTAAAATATATGATTATTGCGGAATGGGAGTTAAAATACTTACGTGTCATAAACTTTGGGATATGCACCCTGTCTGGATAGTTTCATAATTGAGGTAGAGGTTAGAAAATGTTCATGTTTAAACTTTTATGGCTGTAAAGTTACTTTAATCTGACCTTATAATATTTTGTATTTTGTTGTGTTATGGTAACATGAATTTATTATTTGTTATGTTTAATATATGTTTTATTTATACCTATTCATTTTATTTTTACATTTTGTAAAGTGATTTATTAGTAAAATGAGTTTATTATTTGTTATGTTTAATATATGTTTTATTTATACCAATTCATTTTATTTTTATATGAACAATAAAGTTTTTGAAGATAAAATTTTTTTATCATTCATGTTGAAAAGAAGTGCAAAAGTGTATATTATTTAAAATAAATTAAGCATTCATTAAGGTTATATAATAAAATGATTACATGCTTCTAAAGATCTAATATTGCATCAAACTATAAAAATTCTTTAAGAGCTAATATTTTACTTCCTTATGATGCAAAAAATTTTAAAATTTAATATTATTTTTCAGATCAAGAAGATATGTGTTGAAGGAAATCTTTATGTGTTATATATATTCCCCAAAAGAATACATTACACTTATATGATTCACATATGAGATAGTGAAAAGAAGTTCATAGTGTTGGTATGACCGGTTAGACCATCCCAAGTCAATGATGATGCAAAATAATTTGATGAAAATTTATATGACTTTATTGAAGAATTAGAAGTTATAGTTTAATAATTGTCATGAATACTAGTTATTTGGACAACATATTGAACTAACACCAGCTAAAGTTAGAGGTCGGTTATATTTTTGGATGATAACCAAATAATATATGAGCTCATGTATCACATGTGTGCAACCTGAAGTTTGAGATATTATTTCTTGAAATAATTTGATTTTGCACAATCTCTGTAGTATGCAATTTGTGCTAACAACGCTGATGCATTATATCCCAAGCTTGATTTTTGTAGTTTTAGCTGGGATAATACTAAGTTGTCTATGTCTATATATGTTATACTTAATGGTTAGCAAAACTATGCCTCCATTTAATTGCTTAACCATTAATATAAGAATAGATTTACAATAAGCATGTAATTTTATTTGCATCAAGCCAACATGTGAGAAATATTTGTCTTGTGAGAATTGACTTTCATTTATAAGCCAATATGTAACACCCCGAAATTTGGGGTTAGAAGTTTTTAGATTTGTAGGTAGGGCCAGTGGCTAGAACGGAAAATTGGGTTTGTTGTTGTGTTTTATGTCAGAATGGGCCTGCTGGTCTTGTGGTTTGTTGTGTGTTAATTTGCCTCTGGGTTCTGGGTTCAAATGTTTGTATGTGTTTATGGGAGTAATTTTATTTTAGATTTTTTTTAGTTGCTAAAATATTTATTAGTTTTAGCTATTTTAATTTATTTTTATTTTGAGAATAGAAAAAAAATCCCAAAAAGAAAAAAAGAGAGTTGCACGTTCTTCCCCTATTCTCCATTCTGTTCTCTGTGACTTTTCAATTTTCTTTCTTCCTAAAAAGAAAATATTCAGTTTCTTTTGATTCTTTTCTTCTTCCATTTTATTGTTGTTGTCGGTTGTCAAGGGAGTTTTGTTCTCGAGTGTTTGGTAAATCAGAAGAGAAGAAGGTAGGTTTTGCTTTAGGGGGTTTTGATAATGTCTCTTTTGTTTTCTATTCTGTTATTGAATTGAAGTTTTCGTTAATTTCTATGTTAATTGAGGTTTTTGAATCAGTTTGGAGGAGCGACTCGAACGATTCTGGTGTTTGCTATCGCATCTAAGGTGTGTGTTCAGAAACTCTCCCTTTTCGTTATCGAATTTCTAATTTGTTTCCGTGAAATTCAACATATTTCGTGTGTTTTTTGAATTTGACCAGTCGAAGTGTTGATTGTTGTGGAATTGCTTGAAATTCTGAGTGTTTTTGGTGTGTTTCTGTGTAATTGAGGGTTGGGGATCATTTCGACATCAAAGGCACGTTTTGTATCCTATTTCAGTATGGTTTCGTAACCACACGAGTGGTCACACGTGTAACACCCCAAACCCGACTTAGAAGTTTAGACCAAACTCAGGATGCTACATTGATCACCGAAGTGATCATGGGAAAATTTTACAAAACCAGTTGACCTTAATTTCATTTTCGAAAACCATTCATATCTTTACGAAACCAAAAAATTTAATCGTTTAAAGTTCTTCAGATAAAGTTACCGTTAAGTATGAAAAATAACCAGACTAAATGTACGAATGAAAATCTCAAATAGAAACTGTACCACAGTCTTATAAAACCTTATAGCTCGAAAACAATATAATCAGAATATAATTTAGAAATAGAATCGAAATACGCTTTTGAAACCATGACCGTTTGATACCTCCACATACCGAGCCCAGCATCAGAATTCAGAAGGGTACCTGAAAGGGGAAACAGAAGAGGGGGTGAGTTACTCGAGCTCAATGTGAGATCAAAACCGTCTAACTACAGAATCAGTTACAAAAAGCCAAAAAACAGTTCAAAAGCATAACATACTTACAGTACTATACAAATCCAGATGGTAGGCTCGAAACAGAAGTTTCGACAGTTATTACAATTCAAGCCACAACAACTTACAAACAGTCACATGTACTATCAGTCAGGCAAAACATTCAGAGTTCACGAAATGCAGACAGACAAAGGTACTTTTTAGTCAATCAGTACAGTCAGACCAATGCGTATGAATGCTGTTCAGTTATAAAACCCACCCATCCAGCCAACACACCTCTCCGACCCCCAGCACTCCACATAAGAGCTGTTAGAGCTCATCCAACCAATCACACCATATAGGACCTCGTAAGGCCCATCCATCCCTGCACTCCAACAATGTCCACGACCCTCAAGGTATTGGGACTGCCCACAACCCTCTGGGTATTAGGGGCTATCAGTAAGCTGTACAATGCCATGCGGTAAATCGCGGTACAGACATGCAGTATGAACTGCCAGATCAGATAGTGATGATAGGCAGCGAAGCTAACATATAAGCGGTACAATGCAATGCGGTAAATTTCTATACCGGTAAAGTGCAGTTAAACTACCAGATCAGATAAATACACACAGCAAGGCTGACGTATGCGCTGTATGGTGCAATGCGGTAACCCGCTAACAGCATAGTCCACGACCCTCAGGGTATTGGGACTGCCCACGACCCTCTAGATATTAGGGGCTAACAACTAGCAGATCAGCTGCCAGTTCAGTTCAGTTTCAGTCTTCCTTCTCTTCACAATCCCACGCAAAAACATTATATGCATATGTATGTGTGCAAACAGACGAACAGAAATAGAGTACAAGATTATAGACAGTCATTCACATCCATTCAGTCAGATACAGATATGAGTGTACTCAATTACCCATATTCAGATTCAATGGCTATGTAACCTCACAGAATAGTGACACCTAGTCAGGCAATCAAACAGAAGCATATTGCACACACACACAGCCCGTTAACCGGGTTCAGAAGTAAACATGTTACGCAACCAATCACAAATCTCACCTAAACCGAAGTCGAAACAGAGTCATAATTACCCTTACTAAAGCTTAGCCAAGGGTTGAAACACACAGAGTCACAAGTACACTTAAATTGACCTAGAACCAAAATCTGGCGAGATAGGGCCACACGCCCGTGTGCTTAGGCCGTGTGGGGGTCCAAACGCCCGTGTGCAGGGTAGCACACGACCATGTGAATAGGACGTGTAACTCACTGCCTAATTTCGCCAAAGTCAAGTGTAGAGCAGACACGGCCGTGTGAGGGTCTCACACACTCGTGTGCCATTAGACACGACCGTGTGTTTCGAAATGCACGCCAGTGTGGGATCCCTAAATCTTCAAATCACCCACACGGCCATGTGGCCAGGCCGTATGACACCAAATCTCTGAAACCCTAATTCCCAAACTGACACATCTGTGTGCCCAGGGGAACGGCCGTGTGAAAATCGACAAAATTCCCAGATCGGCCACACGGCCGTGTAGCCAGGCCGTGTGGCACCCAATTTGGCCTGAAAACCCTAACGCCCAATTTCACACGGTTGTGTGGGTCGACACACGCCCGTGTGGCCGTCGGGGTGGTCACGAAACCACCCTAAAATAGCCCCAAAACCACCATTTCAGCCACTGGATCTGTCCCCAACCTTTGACCTATCAACATATATAAAAAAGTGACAATTTTTCATCACTTCCATCGACTAAAACCCAAAACCAACGGTTTAGCCTACGTTCAAGAAAAGCTGAGCATAAACTTTGCAAAAAGAAAATAAAACAGTGTAGTAAAAGTTTGAATCCCACACCTGAATCGAAAACGAATAAGACGACAGTTAATCAGAAATCCCCGATGCCAAAATCCAAAAGAAAGGCAAAACGGAAAGAAAAAAACCCGAAAAAGAACGTCCAGCCAAAAGAGAATAAGAAGAATAAAAATCAAAATCAAAATAAAATCAAATAATATAATAATAATATAATAGGTTATTAATTCTAACTAAAAACCAAATACTATTTAACAAAATAAAATTTAAAATATCCCTCACAGAACGCACTCACAAGGACTCGAACCCAGAACCTTGTGGTATACGAGCACTCTATTTACCCACCAGACCAGCAGGCCCATTCTGCCACTAAATTGCACAACTAAACAAATATGTCCAGCCTCTTCACTGTCCCTATACTCAAATCCCAAAACTTTTAGGCCTAAAATTTAGGGCGTTACAACACGGGCGTGTGCCACACACGGTCGGTCTACACGGCCGTGTGCAATTGAGAATTTAGGGTTTTTGATGATTTTTGGTGCCACAAGGCCTGGCCACATGGGCGTGTGTGGCCTTCAGATGGGCGTGTAGACCCTCACACGGCCTGGGCACTTCTACACGACTGGGGCACACGGCCATGTGGCCTTATGTCGCCAAATTTTGTGCTGTGTCTATTTTTGATCTGATTATGATTTTGTGTGTTCTGACCCTTGGCTAGGTCTTTGTAAGGGTGGTCAGAACTTTGTTTTGGCCTAGACTTGTGCGTTATTCGCAATCATAGCTCTAATTAAGTGATTCGGTTGAGTGTTAATTGATGTTATGTTATATCTGATTTTGATTCTGATTCTGGGCATTTGAATGTGTGCATTTCTGATTCTGTACTCTATTTCTGTAAGTCTGTCTTCAAATGGTGTGCATTTTGCATTTGCATTAATCTTTTTGGGTTTGGTTGCGAAGATAAGGGACTCTGATCTGTTTTGGCAGTTTCAACTGCAACATGTCTATACAGCGGTTTACAGCAATGCACAGTACAACATTTATGTCAGCTCTGTTTCATATTAACATTTTAGTGGCTTAGTCCACATACTTGGTGTGTAGGGTTGATGGGCTTAAATAGCTCTTTTTTAGGTGTGATTGGGGGACAGAGAGGTGTTTGGCTGGTTGGGTGTATAACGCCCCAAAAACCCTTTATAATTATTCTCCTATGTTTGTGACACACAAATATCTGTCTGCTTCAGTGGTTAAGTGTTCTGGAAGTGTCTTAGAAGTCTTGGGTTAAAGCCTTAGCTTGGGCAAAATTTTGTTTTTAATTGAGTAAACCCCTATCTTTAGCTAGTAGGTTCTTAATTAGTTGTTGGTAAATTATTAATAGAATGGGTCTGCTGGTTAAGTGGAGTGTTGGTTATGTTTGAGGTCCTGAGTTCGAATCCCTATGCAAACAAGGGATTTATTTTGCTGCTTGTGCTGTGTGAGAGTTTGAGATGGACTAAAATTTTGATAGTAGAGAGGTTGCTGGAGATAATTAAGGAGACGTGGATAGAGGAGTTATCAGAATCTGATCAGTTGGTTCAATTGGCAATATTCGGCTCTCTCTCTCTTTCTCTCAATTCTATTTTTTTCTTCTTCTCTTTTCCTGGCGATTTTCCCCTTTCTTTGGCTGCCGAATTCTTTTTCTCTTTCTTTCCCACTCGATTCCGTGTTATTTCTGGTTTGATCGCGAGTGTACGGTAAGTTTTGGTTCAGTAAGTTTTTCACTCTCGTTAATTCTTTTTATTATTAGCTTTTTTGTTGATGAGTATTGTTGCTGTCTATTAGGAGAAGATTCGAATGCTCAGAATCGTTTGCTGGAGACTTAAAATCTTGGGGGGAAACGTGGTTGTTCTGTCGAAAGTGAGTTTTGGTTACTCATTAGATGAGTATCCCATTTTGGGGTTGGTTTAATTCAATCGTTTAAGGGACTAACTGAGTGAATCTCATTTACCTATAGGTATTGGTGATCTCGGGAGTGCGTAAGCAGTGAAAACAATACAGGTGTGTACCCAAAACACTAGAAACGTGTCTCGGTGAAAAGTTGAAAAAGCTCTCTGTCGACGCTACACGGGCGTGTGGTAGCCGGTGTGGTAGGCCGTCTGCAAGGCTGTAAGCCACAACACGGCCGTGTGGTTGACAAGCGAGGCCGTGCGCAGGCGATACGGTCGTGTGACGGCCGAGCAAGGCTGTGTGCGAGATACAGGCTCGACCAATTGGGCCGTGTGGGCTACACGAGTGTGTGGGCCCACACGGGTGAACCACATGGGCGTGTGGGATTCTGGGCCAGGCCGTATGGATGGCTAATTTGGGCCGTGTGGGCCCACACGGGCAGACGATATGGGCGTGTGAGCCCATTTTCACTGATTTATTACTAAGGTTGAACGGGTCGCCCGAGACGACTGTGAACCTACTGTAGGGTCAGTAAGATTACCTAGACTCCTAATTGAATGACTGTACATTGAGCATGTTGTTTGTACTGTACTATATATATGTGATATACCATGTTTTGGCATGACATAACTGTATGATGCATTGCATGGGGACGGGTTGATATTGATTGGAGGAAGTGTACTGCAAGGCTTCGAGCCTAATTACTGGCAGTACAGCTACAAATTACTGTCTAGTGCCGCATACGGTACTATTTGGAGTGTAGGGATGGGTGGGTTGATTATATCCCCACATGGAGTGTAGGGTTGGACGGAGATGGAGCGTAGAGGCTAGTTGGGTAGGATTTTTTGATTGCATATCTGGCATCACATCAGATTGTGATGGGCTAAGCCCTAATGCTTATCATTCATCGAAATGGGCTAAGGCCCAACCCGATCATCGTCATCGATAATAAAAATGGCTTAGGCCCAAACTGAGATTATTTGTTAATGTCTGTTTGTTTGCATGGGGATTACACACTGAGTTTACGTAAACTCACCCCTTCTATTTAATCTGTACAGGTAATCCCCAAACATAGGCGGATCGGTGCGACGGAGGACTCAGCGGTGGCCACACGATCTACTTCTTTCCATTTAAGTACTTAAATTTTTATTTTGATTTTATGTTGGGGATTTTACTATATCATGGCTTCTCTGGATTTATATTTTTCATTTTGGGTTTTTATCGTTTTAATTTATAATTGCTAGAAGTAGGGATAATCGAGTTTTCAAAAAGAATCAGACGTTTTAGCAAAATTCACTCAAATACGCAACTGTTTTAGAAAGCTTCTGCAAAAAGTGACGTTTTAGAAATTAATAACGTTTTGAAAGAGAATAACCTTGTGACAATGAACTACGTTTTGAAAATGAACGACAAGTCTTAGAATTAACATAAGATATTGTAAAAAGGGTTACATAGAAAAGAGGTTTTCGGCGACAACTCATTTTCTCAAAAACACTACCATATGACATCGCTAGATTCGGCCATAATGTCTATGCCGAGTTTGGGGTGTTACATTTAGTGGTATCAGAGCCAGGTTGCAAAACTTAGCTGTGGATTTGGGTTTTAAGATTGGATTACCTAAGAAATATTTCTTAATGATTTGAAATGTTTTTACCGAACGTGTAGTACACCAAGTCTCCGGCGCCGATCCCGTAAGTTTTCTGAAACTGTTATGTGTTTAAACTGAAACTGATATGAAATTGAAACTACTATAGGTAGTATACTGCAGTGAAACCACTCTAAGTTAGTGTATACTGAGAAATTATAGAGGAACGAAATCAGAGTGAGATCTGCGATTTACTTAAAACGAACTTCAAATTGCGATGTCGTTTCGCACAAAACATTTTTTAATAAAATACTGAAACTATAAACTGATTCATAAAACTGTTAATACAGATAAACACGCTTAGACATTGCGCACGACAGGTACTCGCGGACGGGGTACAAGAGGCCGTGGTAGAGGCCGTAGAGGGGCCCGAGCTGGGTCATCATCTTCTGGCAACCTACCTAATTTGGATACAAGTGAGATGCTGGCCTCACCAGTGACTGAGACTGGGTCGCATGATCGAGCGGCTGGGGACGACGCACTATCCCAAGCCATGTTAAGGATTCTAGATAGGGTCACTGGGCCCAATACTAGAGCTAGAGGCCAAGGGTCGATTACGGACGACTCCAGTCTAATAGAGCCGAGATATTTAGGGGTCTTACTGGAGTTGCCCCTAATGAGGCTGAGTGCTGGATCGAGGCCACAGAAAGGATTATGGACGACTTGGACTGCACCCCCAAGCAGAAATTAAAGGGTGCGCTATCGCTGCTACGAGATGAGGCATATCAGTGGTGGCTCACTATTAAAGAGGGCACTCAGCCCGATCGATTGACCTGGGAGTTCTTCAAAATCGCATTCCAGGGAAAGTATGTAGGTGCCAGTTATGTGGATGCCCGTAGGAGAGAGTTCTTGAATCTGACTTAGAGAGATAGATCGATGGCCGAGTATGAGGCTGAATTTCTGAGATTGAATCGCTATACGCGAGGTATGGTGGTGACTGAGTACGAGCGATGTGTTCGCTTCGAGGATGGCCTCAGGGATAATCTGAAGGTACTGATAGCTCCACAGAGGGAGCGGGACTTTGCTGCACTGGTTGACAAGGTGAAGATCGCCGAAGAAGTGAAGCGCACTGAGCGCCAAAATAGAGAGAAAGGTAGGAATAAGAGGGATGCAGAGCCCTCGAGTTTCATTCAGAGGCCTAAGAAAAAGGCCAGGGTTGATGGACCGGTCAGAGTAGGGACCCCTATTACTGCTGCTGGACAGGCGCCGTGTACTGACTGTGGTAGACGTCACTTGGGCGAATGCTGGAAAAGGACTGGGGCTTGTTTGAGGTGCGGTTCTTTAGAGCACCGTATTAAGGATTGTCCTCGGAGGGCCGATCAGATGCAAGCTTCGGGTAATAATACTACATAGCCATCGAGGGTAGCTCAACAGCCACCGAGAGGCCATGGTCAGGCCAGGGGTGGTAATGGTTTGGGCCGTGGTTAGAGAGCACTGGGCAGAGGTGCTGGTCATACTGAGGCAAGACAGTCGGCTCTAGTTTATGCTGCACGTCACCGAGAGGAGGGTGATGCTCCAGACGTCATTACGGGTACGTTCTTTATTTATAATGTACCATATACTGTACTAATAGATATAGGATCTACTCACTCGTATATAGCCTGTAATGTATCTGGGAACTTGGGTATCTTGGTTGAGAGCTCTATGAGTGAGGTCGTTGTACTGAGTCCGCTAGGGCAATCGGTAAGGGTGAATAAACTATTTAGAGATGTTTTTCTGGAGGTCCAATGGGCTATCTTTCTGGCTGATCTGATGAAACTGCCTTTTGGAAAGTTTGATCTAATACTGGGAATGGACTGGTTAATCAAACACCGAGTGAGCTTAGACTGTGCCACAAAAAGGGTTGTACTGAGAACTGAAGAGGATAGCGAGGTAGTTGTAATTGGGGAACGTCGAAACTACTTGACAAATGTGATTTCTGCACTGAGGGCGAAAAACTTGGTTCGTAAGGGATGTGAGGCGTATCTGGCCTACAACAGTGTTTCAGATTTTGGGGATTCTTCGGTTAAGGATATAAGGACGGTTAAGGACTTTCCGGACATTTTTCCTGAAGAGCTACCTGGGTTACCTCCGGATCATGAAGTAGAGTTTGGGATTGAGCTCTTTCCTAGTACAGCTCCGGTGTCCATCAGCCCTTATAGAATGGCACTGAAGGAGCTTCTGGAGCTTAAGGCTCAGATTCAAGAATTGCTCGATCGTGGGTTCATTCGCCCTAGTGTGTCTCCGTGGGGAGCACCTGTGCTATTTGTAAAAAAGAAGGATGGATTCGTGCGTATGTGTATCGACTACCGTCAATTGAACAAGCTGACCATCAAGAATAAGTACCCCCTACCGAGGATTGATGATCTGTTTGACCAGTTTCAAGGAGCTTCAGTTTTCTCTAAGATTGATCTACGATCAGGGTATCACCAGCTGAAAGTTAAAGAGGCTGACGTGCATAAGACGATATTTAGGGCTCGCTACGGCCACTACGAGTTCCTAGTGATGCCATTTGAACTGACGAATGCACCAGCAACTTTTATGGATCTGATGAACCGAGTGTTCCAGCCCTATCGGGATCGATTCGTAGTGGTATTTATTGAGGACATACTGGTCTACTCGAAGACGGAGGATGAGCACGATGATCACCTCAGAGTGGTTTTACAAATTCTACGAGAGAAACAACTATACGCCAAGTTCAGTAAATATGAGTTCTGGTTACGTGAGGTAACATTTCTGGGCCATGTGGTATCCGATGAGGGGATTAGGGTCGATCCTCGAAAGATTGAGGCTATTTTAGATTGGAAGCAGCCCAGGACTGTATCGGAGATTCGCAGCTTTCTAGGACTAGCTGGGTATTATCGATGTTTTGTAGAGAGGTTTTCACTGATCGCCGCACCCTTGACTAAACTACTGCGTAAGGGTGTGCCATTTAACTGGACTAATAGGGAGCCAAAGAGCTTTAAAAAGATCAAGACTGTACTGACTGAGGCCCCTGTTTTGATACAGCCAAAGTCTGAAAAAGAGTTTATTGTCTACAACGATGCATCACATGTCGGTTTAAGATTTGTGTTGATGCAAGAGGGTAAGATGGTAGCGTACGCGTCTCGTCAGCTTAAAACTCATGAGGCGAATTATCCGACACATGACTTAGAGTTGGCCGCTGTGGTATTTGCACTAAAAATCTGGAGGCATTATCTATATGGTGAGAAGTGTATCATTTACACTGATCACAAGAGCCTCAAGCACTCAGAAGAAGCTAAACCGATGCACTGAGCCGTAGGGCTATGACTGGTTTAAGGGCAATTTTGGTCGCCTCAGTCTATTTGATGATGGTAGTCTGTTGGCCAAACTATAAGTTAAACCGACATGGATAAAGCAGATTAAGGGTAAACAGTTGAAGGACGAGTCTTTGGGTCTTCGCTTCCGACAGATTGAGAGTGGGAATACTGTGGATTTTGGATTGAATAGCGAAGGGGTACTCTGTTTCCGTAGGAGAATCTGTGTACCGAATGATACTGAGTTGAGGCAGTCTATACTGCGAGAGGCGCATAGTAGCCCTTATGTTATGCATCCTGGCAGAAACAAGATGTACCGAGACCTTCGTGAGTTATACTGGTGGCTAGGTCTTAAGTGAGAGGTTACAGACTTTGTGGGTAAATGTCTGACATGTCAGCAAGTTAAGGCTTAGTGTCAATTACCTTCGGGGTTGCTTCAGCCAGTTAAAATACCGCTTTGGAAGTGGGAAAAAGTGACTATGGATTTCATAAGTGAGTTGCCCTTAATGCCTACCAAAAAGGATTCAGTATGGGTTATCGTGGATCGATTGACCAAGCCCACCCATTTCATACCGGTTCGTACTGACTACTCTTTGTAGAAGCTGGCTAAGCTGTATGTGTCTGAGATAGTGAGACAGCTGGGGTACTGGTTTCAATAATATCTGATAGGGATCCTCGCTTCACGTCTCAGTTCTGGAAGAAGCTACATGAAGCTCTGGGTACTAGATTGGACTTCAGTACTGTGTTTCATCCTCAGACGGACGGTCAGTCAGAGAGGGTGATTTAGATACTAGAAGATATGTTGAGAAGTTGTGTGATTGACTTCCGAGGCAATTGGGAGGATTACCTGCCGCTAGCAGATTCAGATGGCACTATACGAGGCATTATATGGTCGTAGGTGTCGCACATCATCATGTTGGACTGAGTTGGGCGAGCGGCGAGTTCTGGGCCCTGAACTAATTTCTGATACCGAGGACAAAGTTAGATTGATTCGAGACCGACTGAAAGTGGCATCAGACAGACAGAAGTCCTATGCAGATCTGAAGCGTCGAGAGATTGAGTATTCTATGGAGGACTTTGTTTTTCTCAAGGTCTCGCCATAGAAGAAGGTACTGAGGTTTGGATGTAAGGGCAAGTTGAGCCCTAGGTTTATTGGGCCTTACCGCATACTGAAACGTGTGGGACCGGTTGCCTACCAGTTGGAGTTACCTCCAAAGTTAGATCAGATTCATGATGTGTTCCATGTCTCTATGTTGAGGCGCTACCGCTCTGATCCCACGCATATTGTTCCTGTTGAGGAGATCGAGGTTAGGCCTGATCTGACTTTTAAAGAGGAGCCAGTCCAGATATTTGATTGCGATGTAAAGGTTCTAAGAAGAAATTCCATTCCACTGGTTAAGGTTCTTTGGCGTAATCATGGTTCTGAGGAGGCCACGTGGAAGCCTTAGGATGCGATGCGACAGCAGTATTCTCATCTGTTCTGATCAGGTAAAATTTTGAGGCCAAAATTTTCTTTAAGGGGGGTAGAGTTGTAACGCCCAAAAAATCCTTTATAATTATTCTCGTACGTTTGTGACACACAAATATCTGTCTGCTTCAGTGGTTAAGTGTTCTGAGAGTGTCTTAGAAGTCTTGGGTTCAAGCCTTAGCTTGGGCGAAATTTTGTTCTTAATTGGGTAAACCCCTATCTTTAGCCATTAGGTTCTTAATTAGTTGTTGGTAAATTAGTAACAAAATGGGCCTGCTGGTCTAGTGGTTGAGTGGAGTGTTGGTTATGTTTGAGGTCCTGAGTTCGAATCCCTGTGCAAATAAGGGATTTATTTTGTTGCTTGTGTCGTATGAGAGTTTGAGATGGACTAAAATTTTGATAGTGGAGAGGTTGATGGAGATAATTAAGGAGACTTGGATAGGGAAGTTATCAGAGTCTGATCAGTTGGTTCAATTGGCAATATTCGGCTCTCTCTCTCTTTCTCTCAATTCTATTGTTTTTTTTCTTCTTCTCTTTTCCTGCAGATTTTCCCCTTTCTTTGGCTGCCGAATTCTTTTTCTCTTTCTTTCCCACTCGATTCCGTGTTATTTCTGGTTTGATCGTGAGTGTACGGTAAGTTTTGGTTCAGTAAGTTTGTCGCTCTCGTTAATTCTTTTGATTATTAGCTTTCTAGTTTATGAGTATTGTTGTTGTCGATTAGGAGATGGTTCGAAGGCTCGGAATCGTTTGCAGGAGACTTAGAATTTTGGGTGAAAAAATGGTTGTTCTGTCGAAGGTGAGTTTTGGTCGCTCGTTGGATGAGTATCCCGTTTTGGGGTTGGTTTAATTCAATCGTTTAAGGGACTAACTGAGTGAATGTCATTTACTTATAGGTATTGGTGATCTCGGGAGTGCGTAAGTGGTGAAAACAATACAGGTGTGTACCCGAAACACTGGAAACACGTCTCGGTGAAAAGTCAAAAAAGCTCTTTGTCGACGCCACACGGGCATGTGGTAGCCCGTGTGCAAGGCTGTAAGGCATAACACGGCCGTGTGATTGATAAGCCAGGCCGTGCGTAGGTGACACGGCCGTGTGACGGCCAAGCAAGGTCGTGTGCGAGACACAGGCTCGACCAATTGGGCCGTGTGGGCCACACGGGCGTGTGGGCCCATACGGGCAGACGACATGGGCGTGTGAGCCCATTTTCACTAATTTATTGCTAATGTTGCACGGGTCGCCCGACACAACTGTGAACCTACTGTAGGGTCGGTAAGATTACCTAGACTCCTAACTAAATGACTGTACATTGAGCATGTTGTTTGTATTGTACTATATATATGTGATATACCATGTTTGATGCATTGTATGGGGACGGGTTGATATTGATTGGAGGAAGTGTACTGAAAGGCTTCGAGCCTAATTACTGGCAGCATAGCTACAAATTACTGTCTAGTGCCGCTTTCGGTACTATTTGAAGTGTAGGGATGGGTGGGTTGATTATATCCCCACATGGAGTGTAGGTGATGTGCGATGTCAGAGTCTTAAAATATTATATAAATAATGATCGAGCCTGGAAACTAACTGTGACAATGATTGAGGCAAGTGCACCTATCGAACAGTAGTATAGCTTAGTGGCAATACCGGATTGTCGAACCCAAAGGAACCAGAAGTACTAATACTGACTCTCTTTCTATTATTTAGCCTAAGAAACAAGGGAATTTGTTGTTTAATCTAAAATTAACTAACTACTAAGCTAAAGATGCTAAGACAAAGAGAACGAACTTGGGAAAACACTCGTGAGAAAAACCAATTCGTTAAGACGATACCCAAGGAAGAATCCACCTAGACTTCACTTGTTATCTAGACTTCACTTGTTATCTAACTCTGAACCAGACGATTTATTCACTTGACTTGATCCGTAGGATTCCCTAATGTATATTAATCCCTCTCTCAAGGCGTGATCGTTTTATTTCAGAGTTTTAAATTTATAATGATCGATCCTGGAACTAACTATAACAACGATTGAGGCAAGTGCACCTATCGAATAGTAGTATAGCTTAGGCAAGACCGGATTGTCGAACCCAAAGGAACTAAAAGTACTAATACTAACTTTCTTTCTATTATTTAGCCTAAAATAAGTGAAGTTGTTTATTAATCTAAATTAACTAATTACTAAGCTAAAAACGCAAAGACAAAAAGAATGAATTGGGGAAATACTTGGGAAAAGCTCAGTTGATTAAGACGATACCTTTAGGAAGAATCCACCTAGACTTCACTTGTTATCTAACACTGAACCAAATGATTTATTCACTTGACTTGATCCGTAGGACTCCCTAATTTATATTAAACCCTCTCTCGAGGCGAATAACGTAACCCTAGGTTGATTAATTGAAATATCTTTCTAATTAAAACCCCTAGAATAGCAGTAAATTGATCTATGGACTCCCATATTAGGTTTCACCCTAATCCGGCAAAATCTCGTCACCCTATCTCTAGGCGCACGATCAACTCCGCTTAATTATGTTAGATCTACTCTTAAGTAGGGACTTTTGCTCCACCACCTAAGCACATTCAACTTGAATTAATATCCGTGAAATATCAACACAAGAATTAAGCACACATAATCAAGAACAAATCAAGTATTTATCATATAGTTTAGAAAACAATAACAAGATTCATCTAGGTTTCATCCCCCTTCAGGTATCTGAAGGGTTTAGTTCATAATAATAAAGAAAAACATCTCAGAAGAAAAGATAAAACAAAACATAAGAAATCCCTAAAACTCCCTGAAGGAATTGAAGAAGAGATCCTCCGTCTTGAGTAGAATTCCGGCTTCTGGAGATGGATCAACTGGCTATCCCTTGAGAGTTTCCCGCAAATCTGACCTTTTCGGCTCGGCTCCTTGGCCTAGCTAACCGCCCCCTTTTAGGTTATACCTAGGGTCTTTATATAGGCTTTTGAAATAGGTTTCTTTGCCCCTAAGAATCCTTTTCCGAGTGAAATTACTCTTCTCCACGGCAGGGGCACGGCCATGGCGCACGCCAGTGTGAATCGTGGCCAGGCCGTGTTGGACTCCGTTAATGAGGCACGGCCGTGTAGATCGACATCAGGCCGTGTTCTAGTATATTTGAGGAGGCACTGTCGTGTGGGCTTTAGTCCAGGCCGTGTCAATTTCTTCTTTGGCCCATTTTGGTCCGTTTTGAGTCCGTTTCTCGTTCTTTTTATTCTTGGGTGCTTTCCTGAGTATAAGACATGAAAGGAAAGGATTAAGAGCACCTTTTTACATAAATCAAGGGATAAATCATCCAAAAGTATTCTAAATGTAGGATTAAAATATGTTACTATTTCAATTTATCAAATACCCCCACACTTAAGCTTTTGCTTGTCCTCAAGCAAAATTCTCAACTTACAATTAAAACGAACTTTCTATAATTCATAATTTATATCAACAATGTTTCATCATAATTCATAGATAATTTATACATGGATAATTCAATTCAAAGAGTCCTAAGGATTCAAACAATCTAATTCATAGATTTGTAGCTCGAAAATATAGGCGTCTCCCCTTATCTAAATAATTACCTTTAATTCAAAACCGAAAAGGATTGACATCCTCACAAAGATTCACTCAAATCACTCAAAGTGTTTAAGGTTAAAAATTTAAGCACTCAAAAGTCGAACATGAAAAGTTAATCCCATAGGCTTGCCTGAAAATCAAGTCTCCACCACTGTAATATGAGATGATGCACAAATCAAAAGGTCTTTAATTATGGTTGTAACGGGGCTAGGGTTAAGGTGTGGATAGAGGCTGAATTAGAAGGTTAGAATCGAGATTAACCTAAAAAAATACCTAACCAGAGACAATGAACTAAATAAAGGTAATCACATCAATTAAAAAAAATAATACTAATACTACGAGCTTCTTCTTCAATATTTGGAATTCAAACGTATAAGCTCACTTAATCACAAAACTAATAATGAATAACGACTATACTTCGATTTTTTTTTTAAGAACGAATCATAAATACATAACAAAGGATAAATTACTGAAATAAAAACATAGTTAGTCTATTAATCAAATCAAATCTCGATATAAGGGTAGTCAAAAGGAATGGGGATAACAAAAACAAAGGGTTTCTGGGTTAATATTAGTGGTTATGTCAATAAAAAGGGTTGTTAGGATTAAAAGGAGTTCACTAGGGGTTAATTGTGAAGGTAGGCTTTTAATGGAGTTAGTGGGTTAAAACCTAGATGCCTTAATCATCTCTGTATATCAAATCATGGGTGTGGTCTCGATATGTATAAACGAGGCAAGTTCTAGAATAACAAATCAATGTTGACATACTCATAATCAATAAAGTGAGCATGAAAAAGAATATATGCTCTATAAGGCTCAAAAACTCACAAAAATTATGGGTATTTTTGACATCAACCTCATAAATTTCAAACTTCAAAGTAATATTTAAATTCAGTTCAACAACCTAGCAAATTTTAATTGAAAAAAATGGACTTATCATGCTTGATTCTTTAGTATCTTAAAATTTAATTATCAATGCACAATTATCAATGACTTAATCTAAAACATATCAATAAAAATCATAAATCATTAGAAATTTCTTCTTAATTAGTAATATGAGGAAATTACTTAAAAACAAGACTAAATTCAGGATTTTGAGAATAATGAAAAAATTAGGCACGTCTAAGATTCACCCCCCCACACTTAAGATGTACATTGCCCTCAATGTACAAAGTTATATATATATAGACAATTAAGTAGAAATTCAAAAGATATGGAGAGAAGTGAAACTTCCTGAATTATGGATGAAATCCTTGAATTGGAGGTGAACGTGGGGAAGTGCCTCGAACCGTTTAAACTTGAATCCTCAAAGTAGCCGGTCTGATTTTATTGTATCCTAAGCTAAATCTAAATGCCATTGAGAAAAAGAAAAATAATAAAGGAAGTAAAAATAAAAATAAAAATAAAAATAAAAATAGGAATAAAATTAAATAGAGATACGGTCCACGCCCATGTGCCTACCCGTGGTGTCCACACAGCCACGGCCACGACCGTGTGCAAGGTCGTGTGGGTGTGGAAATCTACGCCTAAATACGAAAAGAAATAAAACGAAACTAATTAGTAGAGTTAGTGCTCGGGTTGCCTCCCGAGAAGCGCTCGTTTATAGTCTTAAACTAGACTTTACCTCTCATCCGTATGGTTATGGTGGTTTGAGGAGGTGAAAATCCTTCCTCATGCGATCAATTCGGTTTTTGATAAATAGTTTAAGTCGAGTAGTGTTTACCTTAAAAGTACTGAATTTAGGATTGGTTACCTCGACTGTTCCATTTGGGAAGATTTTGAGTACCTGATCTCCTATCTTAAGCTGGGTTGTCCCATCGTTAAGTTTCTCGTGGAGTTGCCTCATTTTTGCTTCGTGTATTTTTAGTTTCTCTTTGAAGTGTATCTTCCACTCGTCTATTTCATCGATCCGAAGCTTTCGTTCCTCATGAATTTCTTCTTTATCGACACGAGGTCTAGGATCTGGCATCTGCGAAAGAGGTTCAAGAAACGACAAGTTAATAAGAAACTTCTTTGGAGGTTTAAGAAATTTACCGAATTGTTCCTCTGTGTGGTCTTTCTTTATCGCATTGGGGTATGGCATATGAGCTTGGTACTCTGTAATTACTGGGTTTGGTAAATGATGGCTTACCTCAACCTTACCTTCACTTACCACAGGCTCTTGCCTTAGGTCAGATTCCACTAACCTTTCACTGTCATGAGCTGTTACGGCTTGAATTTGCTCTTTTGGGTTAGTTTCAGTGTTGCTTGGTAAGCTTTCTTGTAGTTGTTCTGAGATTATCTTTGCAAGTTGTCCAACTGTGTTAGTAAGTTGTCTAACTGTCTTAGTAAGTTCCCCAACTTGGCTCTCGATCCCTTTGATTGATGCCTATTGATTCTTAAGGGTGGTCTTAGTGTCTTGGAGACGGTTATCTATAGCTGCCACGAATTTTGTCAGCATCTCCTCAAGGTTCGACTCCTCTTCCTGTTGGTGAGGTGGTTGTTGAAATTTGGAGGAAGTTTCAGTCTTTGACTACTTTGATCATCCCACGAGAAATTGGGATGGTACCTCCAACCTGCATTATAAGTGTTATCATAAAAATTATTTTGAGGTCTAGCATAGTTACCCATATAGTTGACTTGTTCGCTTTCCATGCCATGTCCGTGGGGTGGGTACTCAGGATTCGCCACGCCTTCGCTTGTTTCACACTGCATAACTGGATGTGCCTGCGAGAAACCGTATAAACCATCAATTTTTTTATGTAACATCTCTAACTGGGTTGATAGCCTGGTTACTGGGTCGAGGTTGTAGATATCGGCTGCTTTTATTGGCTTTATCCTCATAACTTGCCACTAATAGTTATTCAGTGCCATCTACTCTATCTGCCAAAATCAAATAAAAGAAAATTTAGCAAAGTAAAATAATAATAATAATAATAATAATGGCTAAAGTAATAAAAATAGAGCTTTCTTAATATTTTAGTTCCCCGGGCAACGGCGCCAAAAACTTGATCGTTGTATTTCAGAGTTTTAAATTTATAATGATCGATCCTGGAACTAACTATAACAACGATTGAGGCAAGTGCACCTATCGAGCAGTAGTATAGCTTAGGCAAGACCGGATTGTCGAACCCAAAGGAAATAAAAGTACTAATACTAAATTTCTTTCTATTATTTAGCCTAAAATAAGTGAAGTTGTTTATTAATCTAAATTAACTAATTACTAAGCTAAAGACGCAAAGACAAAAAGAATGAATTGGGGAAATACTTGGGAAAAGCTCAGTTGATTAAGACGATACCCTTAGGAAGAATCCACCTAGACTTCACTTGTTATCTAACACTGAACCAGACAATTTATTCACTTGACTTGATCCGTAGGACTCCTTAATTTATATTAAACCCTCTCTCGAGGCGAATAATGTCTAACCCTAGGTTGATTAATTGAAATCTCTTTCTAATTAAAACCCCTAGAATAGTAGTAAATCGATCTATGGACTCCCATATTAGGTTTCACCCTAATTCGGCAAAATCTCGTCACCCTATCTCTAGGCGCGTGATCAACTCCGCTTAATTATGCTAGATCTACTCTTAAGCAGGGACTTTTGCTCCACCACCTAAGCACATTCAACTTGAATTAATATCCGCGAAATATCAACACAAGAATTAAGCACACATAATCAAGAACAAATCAAGTATTTATCATATAGTTCAGAAAACAATAACAAGATTCATCTAGGTTTCATCCCCTTCTGTATCTCAAGGGTTTAGTTCATAATAATAAAGAAAAAACATCTCGTAAGAAAAGATAAAACAAAACATAAGAAATCCCTAAAACTCCTGAAGGAATTAAAGGTGAGATCCTCCGTCTTGAGTAGAATTCGAAGCTTCGGAGATGGATCAACCTGCTATATCCTTGAGAGTTTCCCCGCAAATCGACCTTTTCGGCTCGGCTCCTTGGCCTAGCTAACCGCCCTCTTTTAGGTTATACCTAGGGTCTTTATATAGGCTTTTGAAATAGGTTTCTTTGCCCCTAAGTATCCTTTTTCGAGTGAAATTACTCTCCTCCACGGTAGGGGCACGGCCATGGCACACGCCCGTGTGAATCGTGGCCAGGCCGTGTTGGACTCCATTAATGAGGCACGGCCGTGTAGATCGACATCAGGCAGTGTTCTAGTATATTTGAGGAGGCACGGCCGTGTGGGCTTTAGTCCAGGCCGTGTCGATTTCTTCTTTGGCCCATTTTGGTCTGTTTTGAGTCCGTTTCTCGTTTTTTTTATTCCTGGGTGCTTACCTTAGAATAAGACATGAAAGGAAAGGATTAAGAGCACCTATTTACATAAATCAAGGGATAAATCATCCAAAAGTATGCTAAATGTGGGATTAAAATATGTTACTATTTTGGTTTATCAAGGCGACCAACGTCTAACCCTAGGTTGATTAATTGAAATCTCTTTCTAATTAAAACCTCTAGAATTGCATTAACTCGATCTATGGACTCCTATATTAGGTTTGACCCTAATTCAGCGGATTTTCGTCACCCTATCTCTAGGCGCGCGAGCAACTCCGCTTAACTATGCTAGATCTACTCTTAGGCAGGGACTTTTGCTCCACCACCTAAGCACATCAGTACTTGAATCAATATCCTGGAATATCAAAGCAAGAATTAAGAACACATAATTAAGAACAAATCAAGTATTTATCATATAGTTCAGTAAATGATAACAAGATTCATCTTAGGGTTCATCCCCCTCAGGTATCTGAGGGTTTAGTTAATAATTATAAAAGAATACATCTCAGAAGAAAAGATAAAACAAAACATAAGAAAAACCCTAAAACCCCCTGAAGGAATTAAAGAGAAGATCCTCCGTCTTGAGTATGACTCCGGCTTCTTGAGATGAATCAACTGGCTTTCTTCGAGTTAATTCCACGATTCTGACCCCTCTGGCTCGACTCTTTGGCCTAGCTGGACGCCCCCTTGAAGGTTGGCCTCTAGGGTGTTTATAAAGGCTTTTGGAATGGCTTTCTTTGCCTCTAAGTACCCAAATCCGAATAGAATTCTTCTTTGTCACGTCAGGGACACGCCCATGGCACACGCCCGTGTGAATCGTGGCCAGGCCGTGTTCGAACCTGCTGAAGGAGCACGGCCGTGTGGTCTTGGGCCCAGGCCCTGTCGATTTCTTGATATAGCCGATTTACTCTGTTTTAGGCCCGTTTCTCGTTCTTTTCATCCTCCGGTGGTCTCCTGAGTATAAAACATGAAATTAAAGGATTAAGAGCACCAAATTACATAATTCAAGGGATAAATCATCCAAAAGTATACTAAATGTGGGTTTAAAATATGTTATTATTACGGTTTATCAAATACCCCCACACTTAAGCTTTTGCTTGTCCTCAAGCAAAATTCTCAACTCACAATTAAAACAAACTTCCTCGATTCATAATATTCATCAATAATGTTTTGTCATAATTCACAGATAATTTACACATGGATAATTCAACTCAAAGAGTCCTAAAGATTCAAACAATCTAAGTCATACATTTTTGTAGCATGAAAACGTAGGTGTTTTCCCTCTTCTAAATAATTACCTCTGATTCAAAATCGACAAGGATTGACATCCTCACTAAAGATTCACTCAAATCACTCGAGGTGTTTAAGGTTCAGGAAAAAGCACTCATAAGTCAAACATGAAAAGTTAATCCCATAGGCTTGCATGAAAATCAAATCTCCACCACTATAATATGAGATGATACACAAATCAAAAGGTCTTTAACAGGGTTGTAATGGGGCTTGGTTTAAAGGTGTGGATAAAGGCTGAATTAGAGGGTTAGAATCGAGATTGACTTGACAAATTACCTAACTAGAAAAATGAGCTAATAATTACATCAACTAAAAACTTGTAATACTAATAATACGAGCTTTTTCTTCAAGATGTGGAATTTAAATATGTAAGCTCACTTACTAATAAAACTAATAATGAATAAACTTCATTTGTTTTTATTTTTAAGAACAAATCATTAAATATTTACAATAATAGGAAAGTACAACTGAAATATAGAACATAGTTAGGAAATTGCTCAAAATCAAATCTCGACAAAAAGGGTTAGTCAAGAAGAATGGTGATAACAAATACAAAGGGTTTTTGGGTTAATATTAGTGGGTGAGTCAATAAAATGGGTTGTTAGGATTAAAGGGGTTCACTAAGGGTTAATTGTGAGGGTAGGCTTTTTATGGAGTCAGTGGGTTAAATCCTCGGTGCCTTTATCATCTTAGTATATCAAATCAAAGGTGTGGTCTCGACATGTATAATCGATGCAAGTTTTAGAATAACAAATCAATGTTGACACACTCATAATCAATAAAGTGAGCAAGAAAAAGAATATATGCTCTAAAAGGCTCAAAATCTCACAAAAATTATGGCTTTTGATGTCAACCTCGTAAATTTCAAACTTCAAAGTAATATTCAAATTTAGGTAGACAACCTAAATTTTTTTTTTTTTTTTTATTTTTGAAAATAGACTCATCATGCTTGATTCTCTAGTATCTTAAAGTTTAAATTATCAATGTACAATTAACTATGACTTAATCCAAAACATATCAATAAAAATCGTAAATCACAGGAAATTTCATTTTAACAGTAATATGAGAAATTTTACTTAAAAACAAGACATAATTCAAGATTTGAGAATAATGCAAAAAGTTTGGCACTTTTAAGATTCACCCCCCACACTTAAGATGTACATTGCCCTCAATGTACAAAGATAGATAGAAATTCATAAAAGATAGGGAGAGATGAAACTTCCTGAATTTGGATGGATTCCTTGAGTTGGAGGTGTGGAAACTTGATTCGGAGGTGAAAGATAAGTTGGAAGAGGCGTCTCTGGTGGTGGTATGGGGGCTGCCCACTATTACTGCGCTAGATGAAGAAATTGGGTAGCCCGTGAAGAAATATCCAAGAAATACTAAGAAAAATTCAAAATAAACTAATTATTTATTTAAGGACAAGGAAGATAAAGAGAAGGAAAATAATTACGACGAAAAAAGAAAATTAAAAACTAAATGGCCTCAAATATCCTTGGCTTGTCGAGTGGATGAAGCGGCCGGCATGAACTTATGTAGATCGGTCTCCCACAAGGGAAGACTATGCTAGGATCCTTTCGCTTCTTCGACATGGATATGGTGTACATCTAGAGTTTGGAAAAGGGCCAAGGAAGGAGAATATGGAAGGGGGGTCTAAGAATGTATGGAGGAAGGGGAATGGGGAGTAGTTGGGAAGAAGGGGGTGGTTTAAATAGAGTTTTGATGTCGGGTACATCTCCACGCCCGTGTACCATAGGCGTGTTGGGTCACACGGCCGTATCGCACGACCGTGTTGTGCTTCATTCGTTTCTCCCATTCTCGTTTCGTGGTCACCACGCCCATGTTTGATAAAACAGTGTCAACCACGGCTGTATCGCACGACCGTGGTGTTTAGTCGGAGCCCGTGTGACTTCCCTTAGTGTCGGCCACAGCCATATCACACGACCGTGGCAATTTATAGTCGTCCGTGATCTGGGAATCTTTCGTCATTGGCTCGTACTACATCTGCTATGTCAGTACGGGAGTCTGTAGTATCCACACGGCCACGGCCGTGTGCAAGGCTGTGTGGTATGGAAATCTACACCTTGTTTAGTTAATAGTTAGAGTCTAAAAATGAGAAATAAAAGTAAATAAAATAAAATAAAATGTAAAGAGTAACGGAGTTAGTGCTCGGGTTGCCTTTCGATAAGCGCTCGTTTAAAGTCTTAAGCTAGACTTACCTCTCATTCGCATAATCAGGCTAGTTTAAAGAGTTGAACATCTTTCCTCATGATATCTGTCCTATTATCCGTGTATAGTTCAAGTCGAGTAGCGTTTATTTTGATATTGCCAAATATAGGATTACTTACCTCGACTGTTCCGTATGGGAAAACCTTGATTACCCTAAAAGGGATTTCTTTGTTTGTATTAGGGTCAGGAGGAGATATTCGAGGATCTGCTTTATCTAATAATACCTGATCTCTGATTTTGAATTTGTTAGTCCCATAGAGTGGCTTGGGTTCTGCTTCGTGTATCCCTAGTTTCTCCTTGAAGTGTGTCTTCCACTCATCTAGTTCATCAATATGAAGCCTTCGATCCTCATGAATTATTTCCTTGTTGGCATGAGATATAGGATCTGGCTCGGGTGTGTAGTTCTGTGGTGCTTCCTGAAAAGAAGGTTTAACCGAATGGTCATTAATAGAATTTATTTTCTCACCTTGATTGCTCGATAACCTAGCTGAGTCGAGAGCCTGAAGACTGATTGATTCGTCACCTACACAGAGTATTAATTCAACTGTACCCACATCAATTTTAGTTCTGGCAGTTGCTAAAAAGGGTCTCCCTAAAATTAAGGGGATACTATTGTCCTCATCCATGTCTAAAATAACAAAGTCTACTGGGAATACAAATTTATCAATCTTCACGAGTACATCTTCAATTATACCACTAGGAATTCGAATAGTTTTATCAGCTAATTGAATAATCATCCTAGTTTGTTTGGGTTTCCCTAGACCTAGTTGTTTAAACAATTTTTAAGGCATAACATTTATGCTTGCCCCTAAGTCAACTAAAGCGTTATCAATAGATAAACTACCAATTAAACATGGAATTGTAAAACTCCCTGGATCTTTTAATTTTCGTGGTAGTTTATTTTGTAAAATTACTGAGCACATTGCGTTGAGCTCCACATGCGACGACTCGTCTAATCTCCGTTTGTTTGTCAGAAGCTCTTTTAAAAATTTCCTCGAATCTGGCATCTGCGAGAGAGCTTCAAGAAATGGTAAGTTAATACGTAATTTCTTTAAAAGTTTAAGAAACTTACCGAATTTTTCTTCTATGTCGTCTTTCTTCAACGCATCGGGGTATGGTATACGAGGTTGGTACTCTTTAATTACCGGTTTTGGCTTATCTTGGCTTACCTCCACCTTACCTTCTTCTACCACATTCTCTTGCCTTAAATGGGGCTCATCTAACCTTTCGCTATCTTGAGCTGTTATGGCTTGAATTTGCTCCCTTGGGTTAGTCTCAGTGTTACTTGGTAGGCTTCCTTGTGGTCGTTCTGATGTGATCTTGGCGAGTTGCCCTAACTGCTTCCCGATACCTTGAATTGATGCTTGATTATTTTTAAGTGCTGTTTCGGTGTTCTGGAAGCGTGTTTCTGACACCGCGATGAATTTTGTCAGCATCTCCTCAAGGTTCGACTTCTTTTCCTGTGGGTACGGCTACTGTTGGAAGTTTGGAGGGGGTTGTTGCCTTTGATTTCCTTGACCACCCCATGAGAAATTGGGGTGGTTCTTCCAACCTGGGTTGTAAGTATTGCTATAAGGATTATTTTGAGATCTAAAATTATTACTTACATAGTTCATTTGTTCGCCTTCTATGCCATGTCCGTAGGGTGGGTACTCAGGATTCGCCACACCTCCACTTGTTTCGCATTGCATAACGGGTTGTACCTGCAAAGAACCACATAGACCATCAACCTTCTTATTTAACATCTCTACCTTATTTGATAGCATGGTTACTGCATCGAGGTTGAAAACACTGGCAGCTTTCATGGGCTTTGTCCTCGTGACTTGCCACTGATAGTTATTCAGTGACATCTCCTCTATAAATTCGTAAGCTGCTTCAGGTGTTTTATTATTCAGGGTTCCACCGGCTGCTGAATCGATCAACTACCTAGTTGAGGGGTTCACACCGTTATAGAAGGTTTGAACCTGTAGCCATAGAGGTAGCCCGTGGTGAGGGCACCTTCTCAGTAGATTTTTGTATCTCTCCCATGCATCGTAAAGTGTCTCTAAATCCATCTGCACAAAAGAAGAGATATCATTCCTCAACTTGGCCGTTTTGGCCGGCGGAAAATATTTTAATAAAATTTTTTTGGTCATTTGATCCCATGTAGTGATTGATCCTCGGGGGAGAGAATGCAACCACTGTTTAGCTTTATTCCTTAAAGAAAAGGGAAATAACCGAAGACGTATGGCGTCATCAGTAACGCCATTTATTTTGAAGGTATCATAGAATTCTAGAAAATTTGCTAAGTGTGTGTTAGGATCCTCATCCTGCAAACCATCAAACTGAACAAACTGTTGTATCATCTGTATAGTGTTAGGTTTCAATTCGAAATTATTTGCAGCAATAGTAGGTCTAACAATACTCGATTCAGTTCCAGCTAAATTAGGTTTAGCATAATCATACATAGTTCGAGGAGCCTGATTTTTGGCCACCTCTGGAGGTAGCGGATTATTCTCAGCCATCTCTTCGGTGGTATTGGTTTCGTCTTCTTACTCTTCCTCTATGTAATTTAAGCTTCGCCTTATCTCTCTACGATTTCTACAAACAGTACCTTCAATATCACTGTCGTAAATTAGAGGTCCTGTCGGGTTCCTTCTAGTCATAAACTAGAGGTACCTGCAAGGAACAAATAAAAGAAGAAAAATTAGCAAAGTTAGAAACGAAATAAAAGTAAATTGCAAAAAAAAAATGGCTAAAGTAATAAAAATTGAGCGTTCTTAATATTTTGGTTCCCCAGCAACGGCGCCAAAAACTTGATGTGCGATGTCAGAGTCTTAAAAATTTATATAAAGAATGATCGAGCCTGGAAACTAACTGTGACAACGATTGAGGCAAGTGCACCTATCGAACAGTAGTATAGCTTAGTGGCAAGACAGGATTGTCGAACCCAAAGGAACCAGAAGTACTAATACTGACTCTCTTTCTATTATTTAGCCTAAGAAACAAGGGAATTTGTTGTTTAATCTAAAATTAACTAACTACTAAGCTAAAGATGCTAAGACAAAGAGAACGAACTTGGGAAAACACTCGTGAGAAAAACCAATTGATTAAGACGATACCCAAGGAAGAATCCACCTAGACTTCACTTGTTATCTAACTCTGAACCAGATGATTTATTCACTTGACTTGATTCGTAGGATTCCCTAATGTATATTAATCCCTCTCTCGAGGCGACCAACGTCTAGCCCTAGGTTGATTAATTGAAATCTCTTTCTAATTAAAACCCCTAAAATTGCATTAACTCGATCTATGGACTCCCATATTAGGTTTGACCCTAATTCCGCAGATTTTTGTCACCCTATCTCTAGGCGCGCGAGCAACTCCGCTTAACTATGCTAGATCTACTCTTAGGCAGGGGCTTTTGCTCCACCACCTAAGCACATCAGTACTTGAATCAATATCCTGGAATATCAAAGCAAGAATTAAGAACATATAATTAAGAACAAATCAAGTATTTATCATATAGTTCAGCAAACGATAACAAGATTCATCTTAGGTTTCATCCCCTCTGTGTATCCGAGGGTTTAGTTCATAATTATAAAAGAATACATCTCAGAAGAAAATATAAAACAAAACATAAGAAAAACCCTAAAACCCCCTGAAGGAATTAAAGAGAAGATCCTCCGTCTTGAGTATGACTCCGGCTTCTTGAGATGAATTAACTGGCTTTCTTCGAGTAAATTTCACAATTCTGACCCCTCTAGCTCAGCTCCTTGGCCTAGCTGGACGCCCCCTTGAAGGTTGACCTCTAGGGTGTTTATAAAGGCTTTTGGAATGGCTTTCTTTGCCTCTAAGTACCCAAATCCGAATAGAATTCTTCTTTGTCACATCAGGGACACACCCATGGCACACGCCCATGTGAATCGTGGCCAGGCCGTGTTTGAACCTGCTGAAGGAGCACAGCCATGTGGTCTTGGGCCCAGGCCGTGTCAATTTCGTGATATGGCCCATTTACTCTATTTTAGGCCCGTTTCTCGTTCTTTTCATCCTTCGGTGCTCTCCTGAGTATAAAACATGAAATTAAAGGATTAAGAGCACCAAATTACATAATTCAAGGGATAAATCATCCAAAAGTATGCTAAATGTGGGTTTAAAATATGTTATTATTACGGTTTATCAGTAGGGTTGGACGGAGATGGAGTGTAGAGGCTGGTTGGGTAGGATTTTCTGATTGCATATCTGTTACTGTTACTGTACTATGATGGGCTAAGGCCCTAATGCTTACTGTTACTGAAATGGGCTAAGGCCCAACCTGATACTGATACTGATAATGAAAAGGGCTTAGGCCCAAACTGATATTATTTGTTAATGTCTGTTTGTTTGCATGGGGATTACACACTGAGTTTACGTAAACTCACCCCTTCTGTTTAATCTGTACAGGTAATCCCTAGACATAGGCAGATCGGTGCGGCGGAGGACTCAGCGATGGCCACACGATCTACTTCTTTCCATTTAATTACTTAAATTTTGATTTTGATTTTATGTTAGGGATTTTATTGTATCATGGCCTCTCTGGATTTATATTTTTTATTTGAGGTTTTTATCGTTTTAATTTAGAACTTCTAGAAGTAGGGATAATTGAGTTTTCAAAAAGAATCAGACGTTTTAGCAAAATTCACTCAAATACGCAACTGTTTTAGAAAGCTTTCGCAAAAAGCGACGTTTTGGAAATTAATAACGTTTTGAAAGAAAATAACCTTGTGACAATGAACTACGTTTTGAAAATGAACGAAAAGTCTTAGAATTAACATAAGATATTGTAAAAAGGGTTATATAGAAAAGAGGTTTTCGACGACAACTCATTTTCTCAAAAACACTACCATGTGACATCGTCAGATTCGGTCATAACTTCTAGGCCAAGTTTGGGGTGTTACAGGGTGGGTTTTTATTACTTGTTGCATTCATTCTGCATTTTGTCTGTCTAATTGCGAGACTAACTGTTTATTGATCGAGGTGTTTTAGTGCTGATACGTTTGATTTGTTTGTGAAGATTATTCGTATATCGGATTGCTATTTTTTGTGATATTTTGGTGTTCATTTCTCTATCATTTTCGAACTCACACTGAGCTCGTGTAGCTCACCTCCTTAGTTTATTCCTTTTCAGGTACCTTCGTTTTCTGTAGCTGGACTTGGCATGCCGGAGGTCTCGGAGTGACATGTTTTAAGCCGGACTAATAAAAGGACTTTTCAGATTTTTAAATTTGTGAACTGTTTTGGACTATAAACATCTATAAAGACTGTGGTACAATCTAAATTTTGATTTTCGTAAGAATTTTTGTTTTGATTTCAAGAAACTTCGGAACTTTATTTCTGAACGTTTTCAACGTGACTTGAATTCTCTGTTTTGAATCCTAGAAGGGCTAAATGGTTTACTTCAATTTTAATAACTATGTTCGAATAAGATTTTAACAACTCGTTTTGTAAAATTATTTCAGATCACTTCGGTGATCAACGTGACCTCCAAAATTTAGTCTAAACTCCTAGGCGGGTTTTAGGGCGTTACACGATAGATTTCATCTAAGAATATTTGGATGTGCAATATCTATTTTATGTTCCACCATAACGCACTAAGATGGATCATCAAGTATGAAGTTGGGAAAATTTAGAATTTTCATTAGATGTGAAAATGTTTAAAGGAGATATATTTATAATTTTGAAGACGCATTGTCATGTTGTAAATTTTCTTAGTATTAAGGGGAGACATGTTGGTTAAATAATTATGTCATCACTTTTTGTAATCCTCACTAATATTATGTGCACAAAGTTGGAAAGATAAAATTATTTGTCAAACATGTTTAGTGATGACATTTCAAGATTGCATATTCTAGTCGATACATATATCAGCTAAAATGCTCCAAATAATTATATGTCCCATGAGTAAAATGTGATAAAAATAAGTCTTGAGCATACTAGAAGCATGATAAACTAGTCGGTTCCACGAAATGAAAAATTCTTCAAAGAAAGGAGAAAGAAATAAAGATGATCACATGCTAAATGAGACGAGTACTCATGAAGAGACTCAAGGCAGAACTTTTGATCTAATCCCAGAAGCAGTTCAAGTACATGAAATTATGAATATAATGAGATATCTCAATTAGTTATGTCATAGCCAAAGATGATGGAGTTGATAAAAGGAAATATTATGGAAAAGTGAATATTTTGAATGAAAATATACTTGAAAGCATTGAGATGAGAACAAGTCATCAAAATAAATAAACACTTTTATTATAACTTAGAAAATGTATCTCGGACATGAAGTCCAAACACCCGGAAGGTGCAAAGCCAAGTGGAGTACATGTTAGCATAATAGAAAAAAAATACAAATCATAATATATATAGAATTGACTTGTAACACAAACTTTCACAATAAACTTGGTTTTGGTTATGAAAAATGATTAATTTGTTGTGGATGCAATAGTTTGACACTAAATAAAATTATTTATTTAGGTCTAGTGAATTTGTATTCAGTTGGAATAAATTATTTGATAATATTGATGCCTAAAGCATAAAACTCGAGTTTCATGATAAAATCATTAAATGTGAGTATGGTTTTGTTCAGGAGTTTTTATTAATTAATGTATTTATACATATAAGTTATTATCATCATTGTTGATATTAATTGTTAGAATTAAGTGACCTGAATCCTTATTTAAATAAAATACAGTGGTAAAGTAAAATAAAAGTAAAATCCATATAGAACTACACTTCTTTTATTTTATTTTAGAATAAGGTTTTTTAAACCTTATTAAACTCCATCTATTTTATATTGATTAGAATAAGGTGTTTCAATCTTACTACACTCCTATTAGAATATGGCTTTACAAGCCTGTAAATAGACATAGTCTATTCCTCTTGTAATCATTCGAATTCGACATAGTGAATTTTCTTCTCCTCTGCCCGTGGTTTTTTTTCCCAAAAGGGTTTCCACATAAAATCTGTGTGTTCTGTATTTTATTTCTCTTTTCTTTGCGATATATTGTCATTACCGATATTTTATTTTATTTTCAAAAATTGGTATCCGAGCTTCTGGGTTGTTCATCTCTATCACGGTAATGGTGTCTTTGAAGTATGAAATTTCGCTGTTGGATCGCAACACCAGATTTGCATTGTGGCAGATTAAGATGCAAGCAGTTCTTGCGCAGATGGATCTGGAGGATGCCCTGCTAGGGATAGATAAGATGCCTTCGACATTAACAGATGAAGAAAAGAAGTGTAAGGATCGAAAGGCGTTAACACAATTACATCTGTATTTGTCCAATGAAATTTTGCAGGATGTGATGAAGGAGAAGACCGTCACTGCATTATGGAAGAGGCTAGAACAAATATGTATGTCGAAAACTCTAACAATCAACTTGCATATGAAGCAGCGTCTTTATGCTCATCGTTTGGAAGAAGGTGCATCTGTACACGAACACTTAACAGTGTTTAAAGAAATTCTCTCAAACTTGGAGGCTATGGAGGTTCAGTATGATAAGGAAGATCTAGGGTTTATTCTACTTTGTTCGTTGCCCCCGTCTTATTCAACCTTTAGAGACACGATTTTATATAGCCTCGAGTGTAACACCCCAAACCCGGCCTGGACGTTATGGTCGAATCTGACGATGTCACATGGTAGTGTGTTAGAAAACTGTAACTTTGCTTAAAACATTTTCCTTTTAAAAATCCTCATTATCTTTTATTAATTCTAAAATCGTGATTCTAATTCAGTCGTTAGTTTTCAAAACATTATACATTGCGGAAGCTTTTTTTAAAAAACAGTTTGTCCTTGTGGGTATTTTGCTAAACACATGCATTTCTTTAAAAAAAACCCGTGCTTTACCTACTTCTAGCAGATATAAATAGAAAACAGTATAAAATCCAAATTTTAGGTAAAAATCTATAGAGGCCATTATTACAGAAAAATACCCCCAAAATAAAACTTAAAATTTTAAATGAGTATCAAATATAAAAAAAAAAGAGTCGTGTGGCCACCACTGAGCCCTCCGCTGCACCAATCCGCCTATGTCTGGGGGTTACCTATACAGATTAAACAGAAGGGGTGAGTTTATGTAAACTCAGTGTGTAATCCCCATGCGAACAAACAGACAATAACAGATAAACTGAGTTCGGCCTAAGCCCTTTTTAATATCAGAATCAGTATCAATTTAAGCCTTGGCCTATTTCAGTAACAGTGAGCACTAGGGCTTTAGCCCATCACAGTACAGTACCAGTAACAGATATGCAATCAGAAAATCCTACCCAACCAGCCTCTACACTCCATCTCCGTCCAACCCTACACTCCATGTGGGGATATAATCAACCCACCCAACCCTACACTCTAAGTAGTACCGGTTGCGGCACTAAACAGTAGTTTGCAGCTGAACTGCCAGTAAGTTAGGCTCGAAGCCTTTCAGTACACTTCCTCCAATCAATATCAATCCCCAACCCAATGCAATGCATCATACAGACATGTCATGGTATCATGTATAATCAGTATAGTGTGAATAGCATGCTCAACATACAGACATACATATCTATCTCATATAGGCATATAACAGTCTTTCAGTCATTTCAGTCAATTAGGGTCTAGGTAAACTTACCGACCCTAAGATAGGTTCATAGTCGACTTGGCGACCCGTGCAACCTTGGCAAACAAACCAGCGAAATGGGCCTACACGCCCGTATTGGTCTGCCCGTGTGGTCCCACACGCTCATGTAGCCCAAACGGCCCTAATTAGCCTTGGCCGTGTGGGTCACACGGCCTAGCCTAGAATCCCATACGCCCGTGTGGTTCACCTGTGTGGGCCCACACGCTCGTGTGGCCCACACGGCCCAATTGGTCGAGCCTGTGTCTCGCGCACGACCTTGCTCGGCCATCACACGGTCGTGTTACCTACGCACGACCTAGCTTGTCGATCACACAGCTGTGTTATGGCTTACAGCCTTGCACACGGCCTACCACACGAACTACCACACGCCCGTGTGGCGTCGACAGAAAGCTTTTTCAGTTTTTCATCATGACACGTTTTCAGTGGTTCGGGTACACACCTGGTTACAAAAGATGCACAACCAGTCCTCGAGCACTCCAAAACCTATATTCGACAATCGAAAGTCCAATTTCAGTCACTTAATCTGAGTTGTTATGGACAGAAAATTCCCACAAACTTATCGACAGCCTTACCTTTAACGAGTAACGATGATTTCACACTGCTAAATAGCCGAAAAGCAGCCCACAGCTCCTTGATTGTCCCCTAATTAGAAAACAAACTCTTAATACTCCATCACTTCACCAAAACGAAACAAAACGTACCTCTAAACTTATCGAATACCCACTAAACGCAGAGATGTGCAATATCGATAGAAAAGGGGAAAAATTGAGATCGATATGAAGGGAAAAGTGCGAAAAAAAATAAGATGGGGAAAAAGGAAGAGAAACGACGGAGAGGAATAAAGCCAACGTCAGAAAGAAAATTTGGGAAAAGAAATATTTTCTGATAACTTCCCAATATCCCATGCTCCTAAATTTACTCCCTCAACCTCTCCACTATCAGCATTTTACTCCCCCTCAAACTCCCACACGGTATTGGCAGCAAAAATAATACTCAAGCGCAGCTCGAACCCAAGACCTCTAGCATAATGACACTCCACTTATCCACTAGACCAGTAGGCCCATTCTGACATGTTTTACAAACAACTTATTAAAAGCCTACTGTCTAAAGATAGGGCCTTATACATAAAAATGCCAAAATTTGCCCAAGTCAAGGCTTGAACTCAGGACCTCTCACACACTCCCAGAACACTTAACCACTGAGGTAGATACACACTTGTGTCGCAAATACCCGAAGATAAATATAAGAGATTTTTGGGGCGTTACATCGAGTCTCTCACAGTTGATGAGGTTTATAATTCTTTAACCTCATATGATAAGATGAAACATCTTGTGGTTAAAACTGACTCTCAGAGAGAGGGTCTCATTGTTCGTAGGAGACAAGATCGGAATGCTGATAATGATCGTGGAAGGACAGAGGAACTGAATCCTCGCGGTAAATCTAAGGGTAGATCGAAGTCTTCAAACAGAGGTAAAACTTGTGACTTCTGCAAGAAGAAAGGGCACATTAAATCTGAGTGTTATAAGCTATAGAACAAGATCAAAAGGGAGGTTACGAATCAAAAGGGAAAACAACCAGAAAATTCTGGTGAAGCTGATGTTGTAGAATACTACAGCAATGGTGAACTTCTAGTCGCTTCTGTCAACAATTCTAAAGTGAGCGAGGAGTGGATACTTGATTCAGGTTGCACCTTCCACATGAGTCCCAACCAGGATTGGTTTACAACTTACGAAACAGTGTCTGAAGGTGTTGTTTTGATGGGAAATAATGCTTCGTGTAAAATCGCAGGTGTTGGAACAATTAAAGTTAAGATGTTTAATGGAGTTGTCAGAACACTTAGTGACGTACGGCATGTTCCAAAATTGAAGAGAAATTTAATTTCATTGAGTACTCTTGATTCAAAAGAGTACAGATACACAGCTGAAAGTGGGGTTTTAAAGATTTCCAAAGGTTCCCTTATTGTGATGAAAGGGCAGAGAAAGACTTCTAAGTTATATGTTTTGAAGGGTTCTACTATTACTGGTGATGCAGCTATCGCTTTCTCTTCCTTGTCAGATGATGATATTACTAAACTTTGGCATATGCTCCTAGGGCATATGAGTGAGAATGGCATGGCATAATTGAGAAAAAGAGGACTTCTTGATGGGCAAGGAATTTGCAAACTGAAGTTTTGTGAGCACTGCGTTTTTGGGAAGCAAAAGAGAGTTCAATTCACCAGATGAATCCATAACACGAAGGGAATGTTGAAGTATATTCATTCTGACCTGTGGGGGCCATCCAGAGTGCCTTCGAGAGGTGGAGATAATTATATGCTAACTTTTATTAATGATTTTTCCAGAAAAGTTTGGGCATTCTTCCTGAAGCAGAAAAGCGATGTGTTTTCTGCATTTAAGTCTTGGAAAACTATGATTGAAAAAAAATGGGAAAACAAATAAAATATGTAACAGCCCAAATACGACCCTAACTGGAACGGTGGTTTCGGGACCACGGATTCAATTTAGAAATCTCGTAATATATATATATATATATTTGATAGCTAGATTAATCATTCGAGTGTGTGTTAAATATTTTGGAGTTATTTGTATGATTGAGTGGTTAATTTAAGAAAAGGACTAAAATGAGTAAATGAGAAAGTAGCTATTGTGGAAATTAGGGCTAAAGAGATTTGATCTCTTTTCACATGGGATTTGAGTTGCAATTTAACCATATTTTTACTCTTAGTGGACGGCAATTACCATGAGTAATATATATGTATTATATTATACATTAGATTATTATTATCATTAGTTAGTGGGGTGATATTTTTAATATAGATTTATTAAGGTTAAAGAAATAATAAAATAAGAAAACCAACATCTTTCTCCCCACTTACTTCATCTTCTCCACGAAAACAAAGAGAAAAAGGGTAGAAAATTTGAGCTCCATGGTCGATTCTTGCATGTCCTATTAAGGTAAGAAATTAAGCTTCATTTTTGTTAAATCTTGCACGGTTGTGTTAGTTGTCATGTATATTTCAAAGTACATGTGAAAATTTTAGAGTTTGAAGCTCATTTTAGGTTCGGCCATGGATGATTACATTATTTTAAACATGGTCGATAGGATATTTCTTTTAGTATGAGCTAAGAATGAACATGTTTGAGTAGGAAATTGAATAAGAGGGATAAATCGGTGAATTGGAAAAATTTTGATAGTACGAGTTATTTTAATGTATAAAGAGAATAAATACATCTTGAGGGGGTATTCGGCATTTGCTAAATGTGTATGAATTTTTATATATTCGAATGAATGGAAAGAATTGGTATTTAATTTGTAAAGATTATGAAACTATGAATGATTAATTGAAAGAATGGTTCTATGTGGTGTTCAAATTGAGATGAATGAAATTCTTTTGAATAGACTCCTTTCGAATTTTGTTTAGAGCAAGGAAAGAAAGAATTGGAAAAGGATCGGGGAAAAGCTAAGCTAGACGAGTAGCCGGGACATCCTTACCCTCCAACCATCAAGGTAAGTTTTAAGCAACTGTATTAAATTGAACTATATTTGATATTATGTCTAAGATTAGGGGTGACTAATATTTTAAACATTAAGTGCCGAATGTGTATTTACATTTGGTATAAGCTAGCTCAATGTGGGGTTGTTTGGAGACTTGAAATTTAAAGGAATAAGTGTATATCTAATTGTTGTGATGCATGTAATTAGATGGAGTATTAAATTTTGATATGAGTGTATAATTCAAGTGAAGCTAGTTACTCGATATTATGATAGCCGAATGTGAAATTTTATTTGAGCATGGGATTGTAATATTATGCTAGTGTGAATATGCGTGCATGTAATGGTATGGATTGGATCATGAATATATAAATAATATATATGTAAAGTATGCATATTGAAAGAATAATGAGTTATGAGAAGCATAAGTTGCAAAATGGTTTAATGCGCACTATACATGCAAACTTTTATGTAACGGCTCTAAGTGAGCGATACGTTACGGAGACTCTTATGTAATGGCTCTATGTGAGCGATACGTTATTATAGGCATGAAGTAACGGCTCTATGTGAGCGATACGTTACGATTAGCATAAAGTAACGGCTCTATGTGAGTGATACGTTACGATAAGCATAAAGTGACGGCTCTATGTGAGCGATACGTTACGATAAGCATAAAGTAACGGCTCTATGTGAGCGATACGTTACGAGAAATATTAAATATTAACAATGTGCAGGTGTGGGGTTCGTTTTAAAGTCTTCTATTATAAATGCAAATAAGTATACAAAGATGATTGAGTATATTGTTCTATGAATATGCATGAATGACTAAGTTTGGGGTTGGTAAGCAAACTAGAGGTAAGTATCATGTCTATAAATTTCAGAGTGATAGAAGTTGATGAGTGAGTTGAATTTTTATTATGCATTCAACTTTTGGAGGGTTTGGTTATTCGGTCTAATGGTTATACATAGATAGGGTTATTTAGTTAATTACTTATTTTGTTTTTATTTGAATAAGTTTATGGAAAGGGAAAATAATTGCTTAACTCTTACGAAGCTACGAAAGCTTACTTTGTTTTTGGTTATTTTCTAAACGCGTAGGTTACTTTTGGATACTCAATTTGCGCTCGGGGATCACTTCGGAAGCTCACCACACTATCACTTATTTTTGGTACCCTTTTGAAGTAGTAAACTATGACTATTATGGCATGTATAGGCTATATCACTCTCTTAAATCTTTTATAATCGATATGTTTATAAATGCCATGTGAAAATGGCTATGTTTCTATGTTAATGATGTTTTAAAAATGTGTTCGATATTAGCTCTACTAATCATGTAGGTTCGGTCTTTGTCATAAGCAAATTTGAAAGTCGTTCTTCGACATTATATATATAATGTGCATGAGTGAAATCCGAAGGCTTGTAGATATCTGAAATGAATCATGTAGTAAAATTTTAAAGATTGATTGATGTTATACTTATTACCTATAATTATTGGATAAGTCAGTTATTGATAATTATGACACATGCGTGTGAATGAGTGAATAAAAGTTTTCAACCACTAGTATGGTTTTGATCTAGGTGTGAATTTTAATTAGTAATGTTTCGGTTATATATTTATATACTTAGCTATAGTGTGCAAAAATGCTCAATTGAATAGTACTTTAGTTATTTGAATGAAATTCGTACCAAATGTGGTAAATGATATTAGTTATGGTATATTTATTAGCGCATTAAAATATTTATATATAAGTTGACTTGGGATTTGTTGATTCACGCCTCGTAACCCTTATCCGGTGACAGATACGGGTTAGAGGATGCTACATTTTATTGGTATCAGAGCTACGGTTTAGTCGATTCTCGGACTAACGTAGCGCGTGTGAGTCTAGCTATACATGCCATAATATTTTATAATGTGATAGTGTGATGATTTCTGACAGTGAAATGTGTTTACTTTCATATAGTAATGGATCCGGATCCCGAGCAAGCATTAACTGACGATGTCGAGAGTGTGGCGCCTGTTCCCGCGCAGGGGACCGCGCCGGAAGAATCTCGACCTGCTGCGAGTGGCCCAGATGAGAGGGTAAAGCAGGCCTTCCATAATATGATGAACAATTGGTTCAGTCATTACTTACGAACCACTCCGGCTGTTCAACCATCTCAAGATCCGAATATACCCCCAGTAACACCAATGGTACCTCCAGTGGTTAATCTTGACCGAGCAACTAAACCCCCGATTGATTGTATTAGGAAGCATGGGGCTCAGGAATTTAGAGCTGAAGATGACGATGATGCAGAGCGAGCCGAATTTTGGCTCGATAACACCATTCGAGTATTCGACGAACTTTCTTGTACACTCGACGAGTGTTTAAGGTGTCTTATATCACTATTACGAGACTCTGCCTATTACTGGTGGAATACGCTTGTGTCGGTTGTCCCGAAAGATAAGGTTACCTGGGAGTTCTTTCAAGCAGAATTCCGTAAGAAATATATAAGCCAGCGCTTTATTGATTCTAAGCGCAAAGAGTTCCTCGAGCTCAAACAGGGCAGCATGACTGTATCCGAATACGAGCGCAAATTTGTGCGACTCAGTCGCTATGCTCGCGAGTGTGTTTCATCGAAAGCTGCTATGTGCCGGAGATTTGAGGATGGCTTAAATGAGGATATAAAGCTTCTGGTCGGTATTTTGGGAATTAATGAGTTCGTTGTGCTGGTTGAACGAGCTAGCAAAGCTGAAGAGCTGGGAAAGGAAAAACAAAAAGCTGAGTTCGAATGTAAGGACATTTGGAAGAGGGCTGCAAGCAAAATTCCCCAGATGACTATGAAGAAGTTTAAGAATGATGGTGGTCGATTCAAAACCAACACCGGGATTTCTATTCGAGAACGGCCGCCAGTGAGTTCCCGAGCTACATCAGTTGCAAGTGTGGGCAATGAGAGATTGAGCAAACCGGAGTGTCAGCAGTGTGGCAGGCGACATCTTGGGGAGTGTTGGGGTAAATCAGTTTCTCGCACGTGTTATAAGTGTGGCTCCTAGGATCATTTCATTCGAGATTGCCCGGAGGTCGCTGGAAGAGGTACTGTACAGAGTGTGAGATCGAGCGGTACTATGGCTCAAGGCAGATCATCTCGTTTTGGGGGAGGTAGGGGTGGTGCACAGAGGGGGGCTTCAGATGCGATTGCTCGATCAGATGCTCGTGTACCAACTAGGGCTTACGCCATCCGTACCAGAGAGGAGGCTTCATCCCCCGATGTCATTACCGGTATTTTCACTCTTTTCGATACTAATGTAATTGCTTTAATTGATCCCGGTTTGACTCATTCGTACATGTGTGAAGCATTAGTATCCAGTAAGACTCTACCTGTTGAGTCTAATGAGTTTGCGATTCGGGTTTCAAACCCCCTGGGTCAAAGTGTGCTAGTTGACAAAGTATGTAAGAACTGCCCATTGATGATTCGAGATATATACTTCCCAGCTAATCTGATGCTACTACCGTTCGATGAGTTCGATATTATCCTCGGTATGGATTGGTTAGTAGTTTATGATGCGATAGTAAATTATAGATGAAAGACCATTGATTTGAGAGGTCAAAATAATGAGACGATCCGAATTGAATCTGCGGACTTGAATGGACTACCTACCGTGATATCTTCAATGTTGGCTCAACGATATTTGAGAAAGGTTTGTGAAGCCTATCTTGCGTACGTGATTGACACGAAAGTAGCAGAAAGGAGGATTGAATCAGTGCCAATGGTTTGTGAATATACGGATATATTTCCGGAAGAATTACCGGGATTACCACCAGAACGCGAAGTGGAATTTAGTATTGAGCTGACGCCAGGGACTACACCGATATCGATAGCTCCGTACAGAATGGCACCGACCGAATTAAGAGAGTTGAAGATTTAGCTGCAAGAGTTGACGGATAAAGGTTTTGCTCGGCCGAGTTTTTCTCCCTGGGGTGCGCCCGTTTTATTTGTAAGAAAGAAGGACGGAACCTTGAGAATGTGCGTTGATTATCGGTAGCTCAATAAGGTAACCATAAAGAACAAATACCCGTTGCCACGTATTGATGATTTGTTCGATCAATTTAAGGGAGCCTCGGTATTTTCAAAAGTTGATCTGAGGTCGGGATACTACCAGCTGCGAGTTAGAGAATCAGACATACCGAAGACTGCCTTTCGGACAAGATACGACCACTATGAGTTTTTAGTGGTGCCTTTCGGGCTCACTAATGCCCCTGCAATTTTTATGGATCTGATGAATAGAATATTCAAACCCTATCTAGATCAGTTTGTTGTGATATTTATTGACGATATACTGATCTATTCGCGAGACGAAACCGAACATGTCGAGCACTTGAAGCTGGTACTACAGATTTTGCGTGAAAAATAATTATACGCGAAATTCAGCAAATGCGAGTTTTGGTTGAACGAAGTTAATTTCCTGGGACACGTTATTTCAGCATCAGGCATTCGGGTTGACCCGAGTAAAGTTTCAGCCATACTTGATTGGAAACCCCCTCGGAATGTTTCCGAGATTCGTAGTTTTCTCGGACTTGCCAGGTATTACAGATGCTTCGTAAAAGGGTTTTCTATGATAGCATCCCCGATGACAAAGCTACTTCAGAAGGATGTGAAATTTGAGTGGTCAGAAAGGTGTCAAAACAGTTTTGATCAATTGAAGACCCTGTTAACGGAAGCTCCTGTGCTCGTTCAGCTAGAATCGGGTAAAGAGTTCGTTATTTTCAGTGATGCATCTCTAAATGGGCTAGGTTGTGTATTGATGCAGGAAGGTAAAGTTGAAGCCACACGAGAGGAATTATCCAACGCACGACCTTGAATTGGCTGCTATAGTCTTTGCTTTGAAGATTTGGCGTCACTATTTATTCGGTGAGAAATGCCATGTTTTCTCGGATCATAAAAGTTTGAAGTATTTAATGACTAAAAAGGATCTAAATTTGAGACAGCGTAGATGGTTAGAATTATTGAAAGATTATGAGCTCGTGATTGATTATCACCTGGGAAAGGCTAATGTAGTTGCCGATGCACTTAGTCGAAAGTCATTATTTACCCTCCGTGCAATGAACGTGGAACTAGCTATGACCAATGATGGTGTGATCATTGCAGAATTAAAGGCGAGACCGTTATTTTTACAACAGATCATTGAAGCTCAAGAAATTGATGAGGATTTAAAGGCAAAAAGGGATCATTGTGGTTCGGGTGCGAATTTTGATTTCCAGATAGACACTGAAGGATGTTTACGATTCAAGAGTCGAATGTGTGTGCCTAAAAATCCAGAATTGATTCGGATGATTTGTGATGAAGCTCATAATAGTAGACTGTCGATTCATCCGGGTAGCACAAAAATGTATAACGATCTGAAACAGCATTATTGGTGGTACGGTATGAAACGAGACATTTCAGACTATGTGTCGAAGTGTTTGGTGTGCCAACAAGTGAAAGCTGTGTCGAAGTGTTTGGTGTGCCAACAAGTGAAAGCTGAGCATCAAGTGCCATCGGGATTACTTCAGCCGATCATGATACCAGAATGGAAGTGGGATCGTGTTACGATGGATTTTGTATCGGGTTTGCCCTTGACATCGAGTAAAAAGGATTCAATTTTGGTAATAGTTGATAGATTGACTAAATCGACCCATTTCATCCCGGTACGCACGGATTTCTCACTTGATAAATTGGCGGAGTTGTATATATCGCGAGAGATAATGCGGTTACCTGAGTACCTATTTCTATTGTGTCGGATAGAGACCGAGATTCACATAGCGGTTTTGGAAGAAGTTACAAGAAGCTTTGGGAACTAAGTTACACTTGATCTGACTTTTCATCCTTAATCGGATGGTCAATCCGGCGTGTTATCCAAATACTCGAGGATATGTTGAGATGTTGCATTCTCGAGTTCGGAGGTACATGGGAGCGATACTTGCCTTTGATTGAATTAAGCTTATAATAATAGCTTTCAATCTAGTATCAAAATGGCTCCCTACGAGGCTTTATATACGGTCGTAAATGTCGTACACCATTGTTCGGATCGAGCTCGGTGAAAACAAGACACACAGGGTTGATTTGGTCAAAGAAGCTGAGCAGAAAGTGGCCGTAATCCATGATAGTTTGAAAGCAGCCTCGGATCGTCAAAAATCTTACGCAGATTTGATAAGTAAGGACATTGAGTTTCAGATTGGCGATAGGGTGTTTTTGAAAGTTTCACGATGGAAAAAATAATTAGATTTGGCCGTAAAAAGGAAGTTGAGTCCGAGATTTATTGGGCCGTATGAAATTGTTGAGCGTATTGGGCCGGTGGCATATAGATTGAAGTTACCCTCTAAGCTGGACAGGACCCACGATGTGTTCCATGTATCGGTGCTTCGACGATACAGATCTGACCCTTCTCACGTGATTAGTCCAGTAGAAATCGAGATTCAGCCTGATTTGACTTATGAAGAGGAACCAATTCGCATTTTAGCTCGTGAAGTGAAAGAGTTGCGGAATAAGAAAATAGAGTTAGTTAAAGTGCTGTGGCTTAAGCACGGGGCTGAGGAAGCAACCTGGGAGACTGAAGAATCTATGAAAGAACTTTATCCGCAATTATTCGTTGGTAAGATTTTCGGGGACGAAAATTTCTTTTAAGGAGGGGGAGTTGTAACAGCCCAAATACGACCCTAACCGGAACGGTGGTTTCGGGACCACGGATCCGACTTAGAAATCTCGTAATATATATATATATATATATTTGATAGCTAGATTAAGCATTCGAGTGTGTGTTAAATATTTTGGAGTTATTTGTAAGATTGAGTGGTTAATTTAAGAAAAGGACTAAAATGAGTAAATGAGAAAGTAGCTATTGTGGAAATTAGGGTTAAAGAGATTTGATCTCTTTTCACATGGGATTTGAGTTGCAATTTAACCATATTTTTACTCTTAGTGGACGGCAATTACCATGAGTAATATATATGTATTATATTATACATTAGATTATTATTATCATTAGTTAGTGGGGTTATATTTTTAATATAGATTTATTAAGGTTAAAGAAATAATAAAATAAGAAAACCAACATCTTTCTCCCCACTTACTTCATCTTCTCCACGAAAACAAAGAGAAAAAGGGTAGAAAATTTGAGCTCCATGGCCGGTTCTTGCATGTCCTATTAAGGTAAGAAATTAAGCTTCATTTTTGTTAAATCTTGCACGGTTGTGTTAGTTTTCATGTATATTTCAAAGTACATGTGAAAATTTCGGAGTTGAAGCTTATTTTAGGTTCGGCCATGGATGATTACATTGTTTTAAACATGGTCGATAGGAGATTTCTTTTAGTATGAGCTAAGAATGAACATGTTTGAGTAGGAAATTGAATAAGAGGGATAAATCGGTGAATTGGAAAAATTTCATAGTACGAGTTATTTTAATGTATAAAGAGAATAAATACATCTTGAGGGGGTATTCGACATTTGCTAAATGTGTATGAATTTTTATATATTCGAATGAATGGAAAGAATTGGTATTTAATTTGTAAAGATTATTAAACTATGAATGATTAATTGAAAGAATGGTTCTATGTGGTGTTCAAATTGAGATGAATGAAATTCTTTTGAATAGACTCCTTTCAAATTTTGTTTAGAGCAAGGAAAGAAAGAATTGGAAAAGGATCGGGAAAAGCTAAGCTAGGCAGTAGCAGGGACATCCTTACCCTCCAACCATCAAGGTAAGTTTTAAGCAACTGTATTAAATTGAACTACATTTGATATTATGTCTAAGATTAGGGGTGACTAATATTTTAAACATTAAGTGCCGAATGTGTATTTACATTTGGTATAAGCTAGCTCAATGTGGGGTTGTTTGGAGACTTGAAATTTAAAGGAATAAGTGTATATCTAATTGTTGTGATGCATGTAATTAGATGGAGTATTAAATTTTGATATGAGTGTATAATTCAAGTGAAGCTAGTTACTCGATATTATGATAGCCGAATGTGAAATTTTATTTGAGCATGAGATCGTAATATTATGCTAGTGTGAATATGCGTGCATGTAATGGTATGGATTGGATCATGAATATATAAATAATATATATGTAAAGTATGCATATTGAATGAATAATGAGTTATGAGAAGCATAAGTTGCGAAATGGTTTAATACGCACTATACATGGTAACTTTTATGTAACGGCTTTAAGTGAGCGATACGTTACGGAGACTCTTATGTAACGGCTCTATGTGAGCGATACGTTACGATAAGCATAAAGTAACAGCTCTTTGTGAGCGATTCGTTACGATAAGCATAAAGTGACGGCTCTATGTGAGCGATACGTTACGATAAGCATAAAATAACGGCTCTACCATGTGAGCGATACGTTACGAGAAATATTAAATATTAACAATGTGCAGGTGTGGGGTTCGTTTTAAAGTCTTCTATTATAAATGCAAATAAGTATACAAAGATGATTGAGTATATTGTTCTATGAATATGCATGAATGACTAAGTTTGGGGTTGGTAAGCAAACTAGAGGTAAGTATCATGTCTATAAATTTCAGAGTGATAGAAGTTGATGTGTGAGTTGAATTTTTGTTATGCATTCAACTTTTGGAGGGTTTGGTTATTCGGTCTAATGGTTATACATAGATAGGGCTATTTAGTTAATTACTTATTTTGTTTTTATTTGAATAAGTTTATGGAAAGGGAAAATAATTGCTTAACTCTTACTAAGCTACAAAAGCTTACTTTGTTTTTGGTTATTTTCTAAACGCGTAGGTTACTTTTGGATACTCAATTTGCGCTCGGGGATCACTTCGGAAGCTCACCACACTATCACTTATTTTTGGTACCCTTTTAAAGTAGTAAACTATGACTATTATGGCATGTATAGGCTATATCACTCTCTTAAATCTTTTATAATCGATATGTTTATAAATGCCATGTGAAAATGGCTATGTTTCTATGTTAATGATGTTTTAAAAATGTGTTCGATATTAGCTCTACTAATCATGTAGGTTCGGTCTTTGTCATAAGCAAATTTGAAAGTCGTTCTTTGACATTATATATATAATGTGCATGAGTGATATCCGAAGGCTTGTAGATATCTGAAATGAATCATGTAGTAAAATTTTAAAGATTGATTGATGTTATACTTATTACCTATAATTATTGGATAAATCAGTTATTGATAATTATGACACATGCGTGTGAATGAGTGAATAAAAGTTTTCAACCACTAGTATGGTTTTGATCTAGGTGTGAATTTTAATTAGTAATGTTTCGGTTATATATTTATATACTTAGCTATAGTGTGCGAAAATGCTCAATTGAATAGTACTTTAGTTATTTGAATGAAATTCGTACCAAATGTGGTAAATGATATTAGTTATGGTATATTTATTAGCGCATTAAAATTTTTATATATAAGTTGACTTGGGATTTGTTGATTCACGCCTCGTAACCCTTATCCGGTGAAAGATACGGGTTAGGGGGTGCTACAAAATATCTCCGCACAGACAATGGCTTAGAGTTCTATTCTGATGACTTTTATAAACTGTGCAAGTCAGAAAGGATCGCGAGACACTTGACAGTTTGGCATACTCCACAAAGAAAGCGGCATTGCGAGCTAAGCGAACGAGCGATCATGGAGAAGGTTCGATGTATGTTGTCAAATGCCAACTTACCAAACTCATTTTGGGCCGAAGCAGCCTCTACTGCATGTTTTTTGATCAACCGATCTCCATCCGTTGCCATTGAGAAAAAGAATCCACAAGAGGTATGGTCTGGTAATCCTGCTAATTATTTTGACTTAAAGATCTTTGGGTGTCCTGCGTATGCTCATGTTGATAATGGAAAATTGGAACCGAGATCCATTAAATGTGTTTTTCGTAGTTATAAAGCTGATGTAAAAGGGTATAAGTTATGGTATCTGAAAATAGAAAAGTTGTGATTAGCGAGAGATGTTGTTTTTATGAAAGCGCTATGCTACCTAACTTATATCTTAAAGACTCTTCCAATAAAGAAAATAAAAAAGCAGGTGGAGTATCAGTTAATACAGTCGACTCCTCAAATCGATTACAAAAATTGATAATAGAGTTGCTTCTTCACCACAATACTCTATCGCCAAAAATAGAACTAGAAGAGAAATTAAACCTCCAAAGAAATATGTCGAGGCTGATCTAGTTGCTTATGCTTTAAATGTGGCTGAAGATATAGATGCAAACCAAGAGCCATCTAATTATTTTGAGGCGGTTAGTTGTGAAGACTCAGAAAAGTGGATGTTTGCTATGCAAGAAGAGATGGAATCACTCCACAAAAATAGAACATGGGATCTTGTGAAACTTTCTAAAGGTAAAAAGGTTGTTCGTTGTAAATGGGTGTTTAAAAGAAAGAAGGGACTTGAGGAGTTGAAGAACCCGGATATAAAGCAAGGCTTGTTGCAAAGGGTTCTGATCAAAATTCGAGTGGACTTCACAGATGTGTTCTCCCGGTTGTGAAGCATAGTTCGATTCGAGCTTTGCTTGGTATTGTGGCCATGCATGATTTGGAGCTTGAGCGATTAGATGTAAAAGCGTATTTTTGCATGGAGAACTTGAGGAGGATATTTACATGCAACAACGAGAGGTTTTACGGTCTCGAGAAAAAGAGGACTATGTTTGCTTCTTTGAAAAAGTCCATTTACGGTTTGAAACAGTCACCAAGATAGTGGTACAAGAGGTTTGATTCCTTTATGACTTCTCATGATTTCAAAAAAAGTAGTTTTGACAGTTTTGTTTACTTTAAGAAAAACAGTGATGGTTCTTTTGTGTATCTACTTCTTAATGTTGATGACATGTTGATAGCAGCAAAAGATAAATGAGAGATAAGAAAGGTCAAAGCCCAACTAAGTGAAGAATTTGAGATGAAAGATTTGGGACCAGCAAAGAAGATACTTGGTATGGAGATTCTCAGAGATAGAAAAACAAGTAAATTGTACCTAAGTCAGAAGGGGTACATTGAGAAAGTTCTTTGCAGGTTCAATATACAGAGTGCTAAGCCTGTTAGTACTCCGTTAGCAAGCCCATTTCAGACTTTCATCAGCTTTGTCTCCACAATCAGATGATGAGATTGAGTACATGTCACATGTTCCATACTCTCTAGTGCTGTGGGATCTCTCATGTATGCTATTGTTTGTTCACGTCGATTTATCAAATGTAGTCAATGCAGTTAGCAGATACATGGCGAATCCCGATAAAGAACATTGGAAAGTAGTTCAGTGGATTTTAATATACTTACGAGGTACTACTGATGTTTGCTTACAGTTTGGAAGAATTAGAGATGGAGTCATTGGGTATGTTGATGTTGATTTTGCTGGAGACCTTGATAGAAGAAGATCTCTCACAGGTTATGTCTTTACAATCGGAGGTTGTGCAATCAGTTGGAAAGCCACTTTGCAAACTACGGTCGCTTTGTCTACCACTGAAGCTGAGTACATCGCGATTACTGAGGCTTGTAAAGAAGCTATTTGGTTGAAGGGACTCTTTAGTGAACTCAATGAAGACCTTTAAATCGAGACGAGTATTTTGTGATGATCAGTGCAATCTTCCTTACAAAAGATCAAATGTTTCATGAGAGAACAAAACACATTGATGTTCGGTATCATTTTGTTCGTGATATTATTGCTCGTGGTGATATTGTTGTGAGCAAAATTAGTACTCATCAAAATCCTGTAGATATGCTGACTAAGTCACTTCCTATAACCAAGTTTGAGCATTGCTTAGACTTGGTTGGTGTTCATTGTTGAAGCTAAACCCTTAAGGGGTTTTATGGAAGAGGTGGAGAACTTGTTCGTTGAGAGTTCGCGATGAAGAACTTGTTCATTGAGAATTCGTGTCAAGGTGGAGATTGTTAGAATTAAGTGACTCGAATCCTTATTTAAATAAAATACAGTGGTAAAATAAAATAAAAGTAAAATCCATATAGAACTACACTTCTTTTATTTTATTTTAGAATAAGGTTTTTTAAACCTTATTAAACTCCATCTATTTTATATTGATTAGAATAAGGTGTTTCAATCTTACTACACTCCTATTAGAATATGGCTTTACAAGCCTATAAATAGACATAGTCTATTCCTCTTGTAATCATTTGAATTCGACATAGTGAATTTTCTTCTCCTCTGCCCGTGGTTTTTTTTCCCGAAAGGGTTTCCACGTAAAATCTGTATGTTCTTTATTTTATTTCTCTTTTCTTTGCAATATATTGTCATTACCGACATTCTATTTTATTTTCACATTAATGTATCAAATATCATTGGAGTTATTGAAGAAATTTCAAGAACAATAATTATTCGGTAGATAAATTTTATAATGAAAGTATATCTAAAAATTAAATTCTGTCTCGACCTAAAGATCGAGCATTTAATAAGAACAAATGGTCATACAATGATGTTATGAAATAATGGTTCTGAAGTATCAATTATTTATATGTCCAATACACTCATTGTATTGGTAATAATGAATGATACAATACATCATGTTGTATGAAGTTGTTGCCAACATCTAAAGCATGAGAAGCATAATTGAATTTTATTACTATATTGATACGCATCAACAAAATTTGTTGTATATGTTGATGATTTACCATTGATAAATAATATTAAATGACTCAATATTGAGTTATAAAATTATGTTCAAATAAGGGGAGCAAAATATGCACTGTTGTAACACCCCTCACCCAATGCAAAGAATAATCGAGAAGTCAATTAGGCACTCCCTACCGCTACATTTGAGAAGTTAATTTTCAGCATTGGATTATGCCATTTCAAAGATCTTAACTGATGCTTACATGAGGGGGAGTAAATTTGCACTACATTTTTCTTTTAAGGTTGTGACATACTGTATATTAAAGGATTGTGTACTCTTTTTTCCTTCACTAGGTTTTCTCCCACAGAGTTTTTCCCAATAAGGTTTTTAATGAGGCATATCTTTTATACAATGAACATCCAAAGGGGAGTGTTATGAATGCTATTAAGTGGATGTTCATTATAATCAACCTTTGACCTTTCATCTTCATTAACTCTTCACCTTTCATTTCCTTGTAACCCATTTCCTATTTATATATTAGAAAATGGGGAGTCTAATCTCCCTATTTATATATATATATATATATATATATATATATAGGAGTATACTACTTGTAATGGTAATGAAAAAGAAGAGAAATCCAATACAAATCCCCCTTATTCTCATCTATTATGCTTGTGTTTTTGTATTATTATTTCATAACATTTGAGAATCAATTTATGGTGGAATTATGATTAACTGTAATGCCCCAGAAATTCAAGTATTTGGTTTGTTGGATTTACTCAATAAATAAGTATATGTTTTAGTAAGTTAAATGCCTTGATTTTGTGTTTCAGGTTTTGGGTTCGAATCTAATTTTGGGAAATTTTAATTATTTTTGTTCCTAGCTTTGATCATTGATTGTTTGGCTTGAATAATATTTTGATCAACTTATGTCGAGAATGAGCTTGTTGGTTCAAGTGGTAAGGTGTTAACTTGCCCAAGGATCTTGTGTTCAAATCCTTGCATGAGCGAATGGTAATAATTTTTTATACGTGTGTGCACTGCCATTTGTTAGTAGAGGTTTGGTGGAATTAAATTTGTGTAATATTTGGATGAGTATTAGTGTGTCAGATTTGGTTGGTAGTAGGGAGTTGAGATTATTATTTTGAATTTAATTTAATTTTTTGTTTTTTGTTTTTGTTTTGTTCCCAAAAAATTCCTTCTTTTCCCCATGTTTTTGTTTCTCTATAATTTTCTTCTGACGTTTTTTGGTCCCTTCCCCTTTTTTGCTTCTTTCTTTAATTTTGGCCTCTAATTGTTTGATTGAATCGTTGCGATTTGGATTTCCTTTTATTTCTTATTTCGGCTTGGTAAGTAGGGCTTTGTTCTTCTTTATTTTCTTGGTTTTTGTATGTTCGTTTGGTTTAGGGATTTTGGAGTGGCGAAGTTGTGATGATGGTTTTTGTAACAGGAATTAATGGATGTGAATCTATTGATTTAGGTGAGAATCTTGAGTTTAACGCTCCTCCGGCGAATTAATCCTCGTAGGAAAGTGTTGTTCGTTCAAGGATAAGTGATTCTGTCAATTTGGTATAGTTGTGGTTGTTGAAGTTTTGACTCATTAGGAAGTCGATGGACTTTAGTTTCGTAATTGGAGTGTTCGTAAGGAATAATTTGTTAAGTTTGTGATGTTTTTTAGGTACTGGTTATCTCGTGGGAGCGCTCGTATCGAATCTAGACTAGGTGTGTATTGAAAATACAAAAAAAAAAGCAATCGGTGAAAGCTGAAAAAGTTCACTGTCGAGGCCACACGGCCGTGTGTTGGACCGTGTGTAAAACACGGTCTGGGCTAATTGGGCCGTTTGGACAAGACAGGTGTGTGGGCCCAAAATTTTGAAATTTTCCCTAGGGTCGTGCGCGAGGTCCCGATCAACTGTGGGTCTTCAGTAGGGTCGGTATGTGAGTAAATGTACTATGAAACATGAAATATGGACATCTGTTAGTACAATTTCTGCTATCTGTAAGAGTAATTAAGATGCTGATTGATAAATAAACCCGAAAACTAATGTTAAGTTTATGATTTGTATCAGATATGATGTGCATGTAAAATTATAGCATGTATAACTCCTGCTCTGAATATGTATGACATTTATTATTTTCTATATCTGCATCTGGGTTGGATTGTAAATAACATGTGGAGGAAGTGATTCTATGGCAAAGGCGTTAAATCGCCTATTGATCCGGCAACTCAGCTGTAACTATTCTATAAAGTGTTTGATTGACACTAAGTGGTGTGTAGGGATGGATAAGTGTTTTATACCCATATGGTGTGTTGGGATGGTCGAAGATGGTGTGTAGCGGTTGAGGGTAGGATTATATGTCATGTCTGTTTTATTCGGTTATAAATCTGTTTCTGATAATCTGTTTAACATGCATCTAACTGCTTTAAGTTATTCGATATACACTAAGTTTCAAAAACTCACTCTTTATCTGACTGATATTTTCAGGTAATCCTCAAACTTAGGCGGATCGGTGCAAACGGAAGCTCGGTTAATGTCATAATCTTTTTAAATTGGATTATTTAAGTTTTGGTATTTTGGTCTTGTAAATTTTTAGACTCTCTGGACAATTTATATTTTTAAAAAACTTATTCTCGTATTTTGCTTAATACTGCTCAAATGATCTAGTCGACAAAATTTGCATTCCTACCAAAATAAAGGTTTTTCAAACAACGAACTGTATTTTCTCAAATATCCCTTTCCGCTGTGAAATTTATAAATTTTAGAAAATATAAACAAAACAACGTTTTAAGTAAATAGAACGATAAGAAATGATTTTGAATAAAACCGGGATCTTTGAATTTTATTGATATAATTGTTGTAAATCATATTAAGTAGTAACTCAGATTTGGCCATAACGCCTAAGCGGATTTGGGGCTTTACATTGATTGTTGAATTTTATTGATATAATTATTGTAAATTTTCGAACTAATTTGATATTTTTATCATATCGATCTAAAATATTGTTTATACTAATATATTGAATGGTTAAAAGATTTTTACATAAATTGAAAGTTTTGTTTCACATAAAGTAAATATTTAAAAAATTTCAAGTTACTCCAAGTTTGATATGCATGATTTACATGAATAAAATATGAAATATAACGGTTAAATTATTAAAATATTGATTATACAAAAAAATTATGAAAATATATAAATATATATATAAAAATTAAATTTAATTATACAACATTGGAAGTAAAATTTTTCACTTTAATTAAAATCTTCATTATTACTATTCAGATAACGAAGAGTTGAAATTTTGGAAATCTACTCAATATTAATTTGGAATTAAATTTGAACATTCATATTCGATCATAAGATAAAAAAAAAAATGGTTATTAGTATACCAAAGCATTTCAAAATATTCCATAAATTAATGATTTTATTTAATGTTGTTAAACAAGTTTTATAAGTCGAACTGAAATTCAATTATTTATTTAAATTTAAGAAAACAAGAAATAATTATAAAAGTAAGTTGCAATAGCGATCATAAAGTAATTTGAATTAGCTAACAAAAGAAAATTTGGAGACGATTATCTCAATCCAAGGTCAAAGCATGCTATTGACATCATAGAAAGCTAAAAGTGATACTTACAGAACACTTGCCAAATGAGATTACTGATAAGAATCAAACCTCAAAACATTCTTTATCGGATTATGATAACAACTTTTAATCTGCAAAATAAATAAATAAATATATATATATATATATATATATAAAGAAAAGCTATCTCAAAAGGAAGTTGATTAAATTCTATGTATTCTATGTAAGCTTACAATATATATATACAGAAATAATTGCATTCCTTACCGTATTAATCTTCTTCTATGTCATTCATAAATTTTCTTTTGATGTTCTTGAGCATGGAAAGAACATTGTTCATATCAGTCCTATCTTCAGGTAATTCAGCCGAACAACCTAAAGCCAATTTCATAATTGAGGATATACAATTTGCTTTGACAACAAAGTATTTGTCATCTTCTTCAAGTAAACCAGAATCTCCTGCCCCAATTATTCCATTACCTAGTGATGTTTTCACCCAATGCTTCATGCTCATTTCTCCAGCAAAACTCCATCTGTAGGCTTTTTCTTGTAAAAGTTTCCATTAATAAAATACCATAACTATAGACATCACTTTTCACGGAAATAATTCCTGCTGATCCATACTCTACATTTTAAACATATAATTAAATCAATAATGATGATATGATGCAATTAGAGAGATTAATTTAATATCAATAAAAAATACTAAAATGTCACAACAAAGAAAAACAAATAGAAATCAAAACATCACCTGGTGCCATATAGCCAATGGTGGCAAGCGTCATTGTTTGCTTCATGGAATCTCCTTCTCCTAATAATTTGGCAATCCCAAAATCTCCCACATGAGCAATCATGTCTTTGTCTAGTAAGACATTACTTGGTTTTAGGTCGCAATGGATTAGAGGAGTCGAATATCCCGAGTGGAGGTATTCTAATGCCGATGCAACATCTATCATTATGTTGATTCTTTGTAGAATATCCAAGAAATGATTGTTAGAGTATAGCCATTTTTCAAGGCTTCCATTTGGCATGAGTTCAAGCACTAGGGCTTTGAAATCAGTAGTACTAGAACAACAAGTAATGACCTTGACGAGATTACGATGAATGATCTTACTCATCACTTCGCATTCGACGTCGAAACTCCTAAACGCTCCCTCTAATTGCAAATTAAAAACTTTAATTGCAACTTCGGTCTCATCAAAAAGTATTCCTTTATATACAGTGCCGAAACTTCCCGAACCAAGCATGTTTCCTCCGCTAAATCCATCGGTCGCTTTCGATAACTGATCATACGAAATTCTTTTCCATTCCTTCAAAGGAAATGAATCTTCTATCGTAGTGGAGTTCGTACTCTTCCTCTTCTTCTTAAATGGTGTGCAGACAACTATTAAGGTAACGACTATGATGATTGAAGCAACTATTGGTAAAACATACCTCAAAACATGTAAAAGGGTCTTCTTTGAATTTCGATGGGAGTTACTTTTGCATGGTGAGACTTGTAATCTAGGTGAACCACACAGTGCGTAATTTTTCATGAATGATTGGCTTGTGAAGTTCGCAAAAGGCCCTCCACTTGGTATCTCCCCTTCCAATCTATTCAGAGACACATTAAATTTCTTGAGGTGACGAAGCCCTTCTAGAGATTTGGGAATGACTCCAGAGAGGTTGTTTTCAGATAAATCCAAGCTTTCCAAACTCACCAAGTCACTGATTGACGTAGGGATAAGACCGTGGAACCTATTACTTGAAAGAGCTAGAACTTGCAGATCGCGAAGATTTCCAATTGTGGATGGGATGTCATTTGATAACGAATTCATTGACAAGTCCAAGTGTTGTAGTACGCTCAACTTTCCAATTTCAAGTGGAAGGGAGCCGTTGAAATAGTTGGATGACAAGTCTACTTTTAAGATATCTTTCAAGCTCCATAAACTGAAAGGTATTGATGAATGCAACTTGTTGAAGGACAAGTGTAGTTTTCTCATAGAAGTCAACTCGCCCAAACATGGAGGTAAAGGTCCATCGAGCTCGTTATCATTTAATGATAATTCATACAATCCCTTTAAACCGCAAAGATCATGTGGGATGGAGCCTTTCAACTTATTTCCACTAAGACCCAAGTATTGGAGATTCGTTAACCCTCCTATCGTTGTTGGAATGGATCCAATAAGTTCATTGTTGGTAAGTTCCAAAATGATTGCATTGTTCAAGCTACCGATTTCCATGGGAATGGTGCCTTCAATTCTGCAATCCGCGCATGAGAAAACTTGAAGCGTTTCGGAGAGATTGGAGATGGAAGTTGGAAGAACTCCCTTCAATGGGTTGACCGATAAATCTAACACTTTTAGATACTTGCAATTCAGCAAGGAAGCGAAGAAGCTCCACTCACCATTTGAATTAGTTTCAATGGTCAATTTGTTCTTCCAAAGGCGTAACTCCTCGAGAAATTTTAGATTGCCAAGACTATTTGGAATATGACCAGAGAATGAGTTTGCCATCAATGCGATGTTTCTGAGTTTAGAAACATTGGAGATAGATTCAGGAATGTTTCCACTAAGATTGTTGCCCCATAGGTGAAGCTCCTCAAGATTTGAATCCGACCTTATGTCTGGTAATTCACCTTGAGAACCGAAAAAAAATGTTTGCATCATTACCTAAATGACATAAATTAATTTCTTTGTTTTATTATTTTGCATGATTGTATGTGGTAAGCTAATGTTTATGTAATGGTTTAAGGAAAAACATGATTGCTAATGAAAATATTTGGAAGTCCTTGCGTTGGTGTTTGTATGCTTTGTGTGAATGTTTAGAGTAGTCTCCTTTTCTATAGAATTTATATGCATTGTTATGTTATGCAAGAAGACGCGTGAGTTTAAGTATGCTAAAACATATTTATCCTCCTATTTAAAGATTGGAGAAAAATAAATTATGAGTAGTTCTAAGCTTTAAATAAAAAAATTTTCTTTAATACTAAATATTTAATAAGAGATTGAATTTGAGGCTTAATGTATAATTGGTTCTTCTTGCTATACTTAAAAGATAATATCTACTAAATTTAGGATTCAAATTCTAACTTTTGCAATTTTTTTAATATACACGACTAATTATAATTTATTTATTATGAATCATATATTTTTATAATTAAGCAATTTTACACAATATTATTTCTATAATTAAATATTTTTATAAGAAATGATTTGTAAATTTATATATTATTTTGTTTTTGAAATATTTTTATATTATTTACATTTTTAATATTTCTATTGTTATCTTAATTATTTAACACATATAGTTATATCTTTAACGCATTACAACACATGTGAGTTAAAACTAGTGTATATATATATATATATATATCAAGTACAATTTCAGTAAAAATTTTACAAGTAGTGTTGAAATGATGACAAGTGTCATTAATTTATTTTTAAAATATATCTTAAGAGATACTTGTCATGATTCTAACATTGATTGTAGAGTTTGGACTCAGCTCTTTGACTGAGCTTAAAGTTTTGTCCAAAATTTAAGAGGTTAGGAGAAAAATATTAAGCTTAAAAAATGAGCTTAGACAAAAAAAAATTTATTTAAAATATGAGTCAGGCTCGAGGTCCAATATTAAAGTTGAAGGTCAACTCGACCCGTTTTGAAGATTATAATATATATTTTTTTATGAATTATATAATTTTTATGAATGAAAATTAAATGTAATTTAATATAATACAAATATTATAAAAATATATTAAATTATTTATATTTAAAAATTTAATAAAATCTATAATAATATTAATGTATAATAACTACTAAATATTAAATAAAAATAATTATATATTTTTAAAAAAGTAATATAGGCAAACTTAAACATAAAATCACCTTTTCTTTTAATTCCCTAATTTAATTGCAAAGGTAATTTGGTGTTTTTATATAACCAGCAACTAAACCTTTTAAACAACTTCTAACATAAAAAAAAGTGATGAAATGTTTGCTTAAACTTACCAGATAAATGATTGAGCATGACATAAATGGCTCTCAAAGAAGAACCATTGAGAATAGAATGTGGAATCTCCCCATTTAAGCTCATATTTGGTGCTGAAAATATCTCCAATGAATGAATATTCCCAATCTCCCATGGAATTTCACCTGCATATGTCACCATCCACTTCTTTTTAGACTTTCAAATCCTAGGCACCATGAAAATTAATTAAAATATTATATTATATTATATATGAACATATCAATATTTATAATATTTTATATTTATAATTAAATTTAAATTTTTTTTTTTTTTTTTGGCCAGACAAGATTAAGGTAAAAAAATTATACCCATAGACATCTCTTCTCTTCAAATACTAAAATTCTTTTTTTCATGAGAAATAAATACGAAAAGCTTTGAATAAAAAAAGAAAGGCTATTTTCTTTTAGGCCATTCTATTAATTTTATAAAATATATTTCTCTCTTTTTTATTTATTATTGTAATATAATAATAAAAAATAAATGTTAATTAATTAGAAATACCTTCTAAAAAATTAGGACCTAAATATATCTCCTTGAGGTTGGTTAAATTGCCGATGCTTGTGGGAATGAGTCCAGTAAGCCTCATTTCTACAGCGAAAAATATCTCCAAATTCAACAGATTTCCAATTTCCCAAGGGATCTCACCTGTTCAAATAATATAAATCAAGTTGCCACACCCTCTAATCTCACTTTATGGATTATTTCATTTCTTATTATACTCTAATATATCATCACTTTTTCTTTAAAACTTACCTTCTAAATTATTTCCACCCAAATATAGCTCTGTAAGTGCAGTTAGATTTCCGATACTCCTGGGAATGCTGCCACTCAACTGATTGTAATCTAATGCTAATCCTTGAAGATTCCTGCATTCATGTATAGTTGTTGGAATCTGACCTGACAACTCGTTTGTGCCCAAGTAAAGTGCCTCCAAATTGGAAAGATGGTGGCACATATCATCTGGGATTTTACCAGATAAACTATTCAAGGATAAAGAAATCTTTCGCAATGAAGAAATGTTGTAAATGGAAGAAGGTATAGACCCATAAAGCTTGTTCGATGCCAAGTCAAGTGTTCTCAGATTCAAAAGGTTACTTATCTCGGGAGGGATTGCTCCAGTCAGATTGTTATTGCTGAGAACCAAGTCTGAAACCTGGTTTAATCTTCCAAATGATGATGGGATTTCCCCGGTAAAGAAATTGAAGCTTAAGTCGATGAGTTTCAGACGACTCAGTTGCCCCAACTCTCCCGGCAAATCGCCATGGAATCCATTGCCACTCAAATTAAGAGAGGCTAAGAACGAGAGGTTCCCTAATTCTGGAGGGATAGTTCCGGTAAGATTCATGTTGGGAAGATTCAAAGCTACGATTCTGTTATGCTTAGCACCGCAAGTGACACCGATCCAGTTACAAAAAGAGTGGCTGGTGGTCCAGTTGTCGACTAGGATGCCATGAGGATCATTGATTTGGTGTTTAAATTCGAGAAGAACAGATTGATCGGTGGTAAGGTTTCTGGTAGTCACGGCGTAGGTGACCATGAAACAGTGGAAGAACATTAATGCCGATGAAAGAAAATGGAAATTGGACATGTTTATGGGTTTGGGAAATGATGAAAGTGGAGGAGGGTTGTTAAGGAAGTATGTTTAAAGGATTGGTTAAATAGGAGGATTCAACTCCAAGCGGAAACTCCTTGGTCTTCTTGGTCTTCGCAACAAACAAATTAGCAGCTTTTGAGTTTGGACCACATAATTTGGTTTACTATATGCATTAATTATTTTATTTTTAGCTTAAACTACACTGTTAGTGATTTAAAATTAGATGGTTGTATTTTGGTGGTCACCTCAAAAAATATGTTAATTTGGTCACCATCGTTTTATTTCTTTATTTTTTCTACCTTTTAACTCAGACATCTTAGCCATTGCTTTCCTTAAAAATATCAACGCTTCCTTTATGGAACCATTCTTTGGAGAGTTGTAACACCCCGATCTTGTCTAGGAGTTTGGCTAAGTCAAAGCGTTACATTAGATCACCGAAATGATTCGTCAAAACTATTCTTTTACTTGAGTTGATTTGTATGAAAAACCGCCGCTTTTTTTTTGGAAAAACATTCATTCATTAAACCGGCTTTACATAGTAATTTAGTTACATTATTATTAATGTGAAGATTTGAGAAAAACGGTTTAAGGTTTTTAAGAAAAGATTTATCAAAACTTTAAATATTTTGCAAAGCAAATGGAAAACATTTATTAAAAATAATAGTTTCTAAACTAACTAGCACGTGATTATCGTGAGTATTAACTAAGTATCATGCTTAAAATAAATAAGCTAAACAATTCCAAATCTAAAATATAAAAGAAAGAAATAATTAATAATTACAAAAAACGATTAGGGAAAAACTTTAATGGAAAATAATAATAACTAAAAAAACAAGTTGCTAGTCTGAGGTTCCTCCGATGCCATTCCGAGTCCTAATTTTCTATGTTACTTGAGAGGTAAGAAAAAGGGGGAGTGAGCATATGACAGCTCAGTGTGAATTTAATTCTTAAATCATTATATATAATTGTTCAAACAGTAAAACATTCAATTTATAGCATCATAGCAAAATTTAAGCATAATGTAAAGAACATTCAGTAAATCAATGCATGTACAGATTATGTTCATAATGCAGTGCAATTTTAATTTTGTTTCCACCCATCCATCCTATCTGCCCTTGAGTATCACTCGACACACCAAAACACATGTCAATAACTAACCATCCCAGATTTCCCGGTAATGATGGTTGTTCACTTGTCATCTGTGACGATGACTTTTACTACAATAACTTACCATCCCGATTGCCCTGTTTTGATGGCTTTTTAAACTATCATCCCGGTTTATCCGGTTTTGATGACATTGCCGCTTGCTTCGTGCAATACTAACTTTCAGTGTGGACTTAATTTGCCACTTTCTCCTACAAAACTCCTCCGTCCTCCATACCCAATTTCATGTAATTATGCACATATACTCATCATATCATGCTACTTATCATCAATCGATGCTATGCTTGTCAAGCACATTTAATATTTCATACTATCATTTAATGGCATGAATGCATTCAATCATAGCAATTTCACATATACAATTTATTCATGCAAACTGAAACTTGTAACAGTATTCTGATAATAAACTGTTTATCATGCTTGTTCGGCTAACATAACATAATAGGTTCACATATAGGGTTCGCACATATGGGGTTTGCACATATAGGGTTCGTATATATAGGTTTCACATATATAGGGTTTGCCTATGTAGAGTTCATGCATTTAGGGTTTGCATATATAGAGTTCACACATATAGGGTTTGCATGCATTAGGGTTCGCACATCTGGGGTTCACATATCTAGGGTTCACACATATAGGGTTCGTACATTTAGGGCTCACACTTGTAAGGTTCGCACATCTAGGTTTGCATGCATTAGGGTTCGTATATACCATGTGTAGGGTTTACATATACAATGTGTAGGATTCGCATAAATAACATACAAGGTTTGCATATTAGTAAATGTAGGGTTCGCATGTTAAACAAATTGAGTTCGCATGACAAAACAAATAGGGTTCGCATAAATATATTAAGAGATTGCATATTAAATCATATAAGATTTTGGATATGGGTTCTTATATATCTGCTACAGTTCGCCTCGTGGAGTTCGCATATATAACAGTTTATATGAAGGTTCTCACCTAGGGTTCTCATTTATAAGGGTTCACATACAGAGGGTTCACATACAGAGGGTTCACCTATAGAGGTTCGCATACAGGGGTTCGCCTATAGGGGATTCACATACAGAGGGTTCGCACATGTACAAATTACTTACTTTCTAATACTTCAATTAATCATACACGATGATTTATGTTTAGATCCCACACCTGATTTGAAGACACAAAAACCTTAATTTGGATAAGGAGGTTGACGTTCTACTTGGAAGGAGAGGGATGTGATTTGAAAATATTTGAAATCTTTTGGTTGAAAATTGATTCAGTAATGGAGGAGAAAAGGAAGAACTTTGGGATTTTTTTTTTTGAAAAATTCTTTAAATATAAATTCTAAGGTTTGAAAAGATTTTCTATTTATAGAACTCTTCTTTCCCTAATTGAAATAGGTTTTAGGAATTCATGTAGGATTACGATTATTTTAAATTAAGGACTAAATTTAAAAAAAAATAGTTTTCGGGCTGGCTTATGTTGAAATTTTGGCACTTTTATGGGGTAAAAACAAGAAAATAAAATATTTTGGCTGAAAGGTGCATAAGGGGTTTCGAACTTAGACCTAAGGGAAAGCTAAAGCTTTACCACTGAATCAGCAAGCTCAGTCTTGTTACTTCCTTAACACAAATCATTTTTAAGGCATTCTGATTCTCTTACCCTATGCTTTTAAAAAAAAAAATTAGAAATCTAAATTTTATCCCTATTTCTTCTAGCCTTATTTTTGGGATCTGACAAATCTCCATCCCTTAAAAAAAAATCATCCTCGAATTTTAACTTACCTTATTCGAACAAGTGAGGGTATGTTGACGAATCAACTCCTCATGTTCTCGTGTTGCTTCTTTAGTTCCATGGTTTTGCCATAAAACCTTTACTAGAGGAATTTGTTTATCTCTTAGAGTTTTAACCTCTCTATCTATTATTCTAATTGGTTCCTCTTCAAAAGATAAGTCCTATTTGAGAGCTTGATTTCTTCAATAGGAGAACGATATGGGAAGGATCGAACGATATCGTCGTAACATTAACACATAGAACACAATATGGATTTGATCTAACTCAGGAGATAGTTCAAGTTGGTAGCCACTAGGCCAATTTGCTTCTATACTCGGTAAGGACCAATAAAATGAGGACTTAGTTTTTTTTTTCTAAGGCGAGACTTTTAAGAAGAACCTGTGATAACATCGGCTGCATCTTTACCCTCCTGTCCTCTTGCCGCATAAACTAAGGCTGGTTACCTCGCTTCTGCACGGTTCGTACCTTGTGCTGGCACGCTCTAGCCTCGGTTTTCATCTTTTTGGTTGGGATCAAGATTTCCTTATGTTTGGGTTCGGTTTTGGCCCTAATTTTGCAGTTGAGTCGAATTATACCAACGAGGACAATCCCTTATTTGATGTTCCATTGACCCACACTTAAAAAAAGCATCGATCTTTTTCCAACATTCACCATTAATTGGCATTTTGGAGCACGTTCGTTAGTGGACTCAGGTTGTGGCTTAGCCCCTTTTGTAGGCGTGTGATTCGAATTGTTTGAACTCGAATCTCTTTTTTTTTGTGCCTCCCGTCTCTCTCGTTCCATGCGTTTAATTTCTTCTAAGATTTTGGTATTTTCAACCAAATTTTCAAAATTTCTTTATTGGACGAGGTCACTTGTACTTTCAAGTCATATCTCAACCCTTCTTCAAACCATGCACTTTTATCTTGTTTTGTTGCTACTAATCCGTAAGTATAATGACTCGATCTTAGAAATTCACTTCAAACTTGAAATTGACATATCTCCTGTTTCAACTCGATAAATTCACGCTTATGCGGGCTTCAACATATTGGGGACCCACATACTTTTTCTCGGAAAGCATCCGGAAATAATTTCAAGTTATTCGCTCCACAAGCATTCCCTAACAATAACTTGCCACCATTTATAGGCTTCGTCTTTCAACAAGGACACAACTCCTTTTAACTTTTTCTCGCAATACGCTTTAGGTCCTCCGTAATTCTTTTCGTTGTTTCTATCCGGTACTTCACTACTGGTGAGAGTTGTTCAGCGACTCCTTTGAACAATTCGGTCCCATTAGACTTGAGTTTTTCAATAACCGTCTTTTCGTTTCCATTACTCGATCCGACGACCCTTTAAAGAGCTCCAGCATAGCCTGAGTCACAGCATCATCTCCAACGATTCCATCATTCTGATTTTCCATTCCTATATATATGTTCTCATGACCTCTGCCATCATTGGTGGTAGAATTTTCTACATAATCCTGGGTCGGGTTTTCTTCTTGTACTGTAAGTGGTTCAACGGGTACAACCCTATGCGGTCTACCCCTACCACGTCTGCCTTGAGTGATCATAATGATATTTTATGAAAATCTACAATTTCAAGCAATTGGTACTTAATTCAAGTTTTTAGTTTATACCACGTTTCTTTCTAAGGTTTTTCTACTACTTAGAAAGTTTTCTACAATACCTGGCATTGGATTCCTTGGACTAGTTTTCAAAAATAATTTATTCCTATGCATGCATACTCCTTTAAAAAGTTCAAAATTGTTGTTTAGAAAATCTAAGCTTTGATACCACCTAATGTAACACCCCCAACGCAGCCAAGAGGTTTTGGTTAAGTCAAAGGCGCTACATTTGATCACCGAAGTGATCCTGTAAAGTCATTCTTTTGCTTGAGTTTATTTTTTAGGTCTCGACAATCGTACAACAATCACTCTGCTTTTAACACCAATATATTATGGTACACTCACGTGGATACAAACAATTAAGTAATAATTTTTTTAAAAAAATTACATAAAAAATTAAATATGGTTTTGGTTAAAATGATAAACTTGAGGGAGTGAATATCATGGTTTTTTGGGTTCAAATCCCAACCTCGTATGTATGTACTTTTAAAAATTTATATAAAAATGTAAAAAGGTAAAAATATTCTCAAAATAATTTTTTTGTAAAATAATTTTTTTTTTAATAATTTCACAATCGAATTGAAACACAATTGATGGGTGACAAAAACTCAATTAAATTAATTTTTTTTAATATATGGTATATATATATATATATATATATATATATATATAAATATAATACCTTTAAAGTTATCCCGAAGAAATCTCATGCTAGAATTAGACAATTTAAACAATGGATTTAATGATAACTTAATAATGCCATTTTCAATTTCTTTGAAGTCATTTTAGTTATTAAGGATGGTAACCACTTGATAAATAGGGATTTTTATAGCATAATATTAAATTTAGCCCTTAATGTTTATGTTTTTCTTTTTTGTCAATTTAGTTCTTTTTTTTAAAGCTAAATTGGACTTTTAACCTTTTAAAAAAGAGAAACGGAAATACTGATTAAAACATTAATTTTTTAACGACGTTAGTGTGGCAACTTGCATGGCAGTTCACATGTGCTTTCATGTTGACATGACACTATTTGTTTTATTGGCGTCAACAAATAATTTTAAATATATAAAAAAGTATTTAAAATTCAAAAAATATATAACAAAAAGTTCATAATTTTTTTTAAAAAAAGCATAAAGTACATGTGGTTGTCATTCGAGTTGCCAAGTTTAAAATTTTATGTTATAAACAGTATTTTTGTTAAAAAAATAATAATTTAACTATTTATGAAAGGTTAAGTCGAATTCAACTTTTTTTAAAACGGTAGAGGTCAAATTTAGTTAAAAAGAATAAGGACCAAATTGATAAAAGATATAAACGTTGAGGGCTAAATTTGACATTATGCCTATTTATTTTTAGAAAGAAATGAAAAGAAATAGAAAAAAAAGTTGTTTCTAAGCATATATGTGTACATATACACACTTTTATACGACAATGATTTGTATTAAGTAATTTTAATACGTTCATATATATATATATATATTATTGTATTTATGTTATTTTTAAATTACATTTGTATTATGTCATTTTTCATGTCGAACATGTTATAAAATTTTATATAATTTTTACACATGAATAATTTATTTTATATAAAATTTGACATGTTGATATATATATATGTTGTGTTTACTATACTATTTTCATATTGTCTCATGTTTTGTACAATTTGTCATTGAGGTTTAGTTTAGAGGTTTATTTGTTGGTATCTTATTCATGTTATGCCTAAATCTAACTTATATGTTGATGTATATATGTTCTGTATATTATACAGTCTAACATTTCGTTATCATTTAATACAGAGTGGTCAATTTTTTTTTAGGTGATCAAATTAATAAAAAAAAATTGATGTGATCAAAATATGAACGACCACTATTTAAAGTGATTAACGAAATAATTTAACCCTAAAAATATATAAATTTCTCACAAAGATTTTTTTCTAAAGCATTTTATAAATCTATATAAATTTTCATGTTAATAATTAGTTTATGTAAACTTGGATACATTTGTGAATTTATATCATGTTAATATTATTTTTCATTACGTGAGGTGTTTAAATTATTTTCGGTATATTTTGTCTGATGTTTCAACTTATTTTATATTTTATATAATTTAGTTTAATTATAATTATAATTATATTATTTTACTTTAAAAATTGGATCATTATATTTGTCATAAATGAACATAAATATGATGTTGAAAATTTTAATTTAACTTTCAAGCGTAGAAAATATCAAGCTTGAATTGGATAAATTATAAGTAATGGCATTTGTCTAGATTTGAAGGGTTTTTTTTGGCAACTCATGAAAGAATAAATAGTTGAATTTGAGAATACTTTTTGAGACATGTTTTGAAGCATGTTTCCAGGATTTTTTTTCTTTTGTGATACATAATAAAATTTTTAATTTTACTTTTGTGTTATGTATCAATTCTTATTATATTTTAAGGTAATTAAAATACATCAACAATCACTCAATTTTGGTTTCATTGACAATATAGCCACTCAATTTTCATGTAACACCCCATACCTAGTCTAGACACTATGGCCAAATCTCGAGGAATTACATGCTCGTTTTAAAACCAAAAATTAAAATCCGTAAACGTAACAAAGTACAAAACTTGATAATGGTATTTCTAGTTTTTAGGGAAAAAAAACCTTATTAAGTTAATTCTTTTTATTTGCGGAAATGCACTTATAAGATCACTTAATTTTGCAGTGGAATTCTTCAAGTTAAACAAAGTTTTGGAACCATGATTTGATTTTGAAATTCAAGGCATTGCGATTTAGAATAAAATATTCTAAGTAACGATAAAGCAATTCAAAACGACAAATAAAATCCAAAACAATTAACAATCCCCAAAAAGTCCAAAATAGTCCAATTAAGAATAAACTTTGACTTAACCAAATTCAAAAAAGAAAAAAACTCGAGCTCCTGCTACACCCGACCCGTCCTAAGTTTGTTGGTTATCTAAGAGGAAAACAAACAGAAAGTGAGCTTACGAGCTTAGTGTGTAACACATCCCAAGCAATAGATTAGATACACATAAATTTATAGATACATTTTCTAATACATAATCAGATACAGAATCAAATGTACTTTCATAATCAGATGCAGATACATAATTAGATACATATTCATATGCATAATTAGATTTTACCCCTACTCGCTACACATCATCTCTGTCTATCCTTACACACCAAATAGGGTATTAAATACCCATCCAACCCCACACACTTATAAGTGAACATATGTCACTTTTCAGAATAGTGCAGTCAAGCTGCCAGATATAGTACGTGGTAAACTGCCAGAAACATATAAATGTGGCTGAGCCACCAGAACAGATATATGTGGTTTTAAACCACCAGATAAGACAGATTATTAAACTGCCAACACTTCCTTTGTCAATTCATATTCCCAGCCCAATGCTCATACAGATATTATCAGTTCACATATGCACATATGTCATGCATGCTTCTCACATAAGACATGCTATCAAAATTATCAGAATACATATCATACATATATATTTCACATACTATTTCTACATTACTTACAGTAACATACTATCACATATAATGTTTTCAAGTCCTATTTATACAATATGGACCCTACTGAGTGGCTAAATACGAATCACATAACAATACGAGCCTAAGCAAAATTTTCAGAAAATGGGCTTATATGCCTGTGTAGCCCACACGACCCAACTGGCCTAGCCCGTGTGGCTCATACGATCGTGGTGGTGTCAATAAAGTACATTTTTTCGGCATCGTGTCGTTTGCTAATTTTTGGGTTTTTCATTACATACCTGATCATTTTTCAATGCGATCACAACCGTGAGAATTCCAGTACCTAAAATTGACATTTAACTAATTTTATAAGCAACTAAAACCAAGATACAACCCTTGCCTTCTTAAAATTTAAGTCTAAACTAATAGGCACTCGGCCTAGAACGATGCCTAAGTCTCGGGAGGAACACCAGTTGTAAAAATCCCTTCCTTCAAATAAAACTTAACTACCAAAGATTACCACATCAACGATAGAAAAATCATTCTCTTACCCTACGCCAAAATTGGAACACCCAAAAAGATTTTGAGCAATGGAATCACACCACTCCCACACAGGATTTGAACAACAAAAGAAAGAAAGCAAGCAAGCTATGAACAGGGAAGCAATTTTGGTGAAAGAAAGCAAAGAGGGTTGAAAATTCAAACAGGGAAAAATTTGGAAAAGGAAAAGAATGGACGGCAATTGGGAAAAGTGGATGTAACAGCCCATTTATGCCCGGACCCATACCAATCAAAAACAAAAAAAATAATAAAATGTCCACTGTCCATTTACATAGCCCAAATACCTTACCTATCCACTAAAGCCCAAACCCGAAACCCAATTAAACCCACTAACCCAAAACTCGATTAGCCCAAAACCTACGGGGCCCAAAATGGCCCAGTGCCCAAATTGCTTCAGCAAGAGGAAACCTCGAATACTAGGGTTTCCTTCCTCGCGCCGCAAGCAGCACCAGCCTCCCCTCGTCAAGCCGCGACTCACGCCCTATCTCCGCCGCATCCCGTGCCATTCACCTGCAAACAAGGGAAGAACATCGACAGCAATCAACAAAAATAGGAAATCTTGCATTTAATTTCTGATTTGTTTGGGTTATAAAACCCCCATAAAATTTGTAACACGGGCAGACAGAGAGATTCATACACACAAAATCAATACAAGAAGAGATTCAAACATATTTTACTCGAAAAATCAGAGTAGAGGCGCAACAAAGGTTTTTATATATATATATTTTTGTTTTCGATTTCTTTTTTTAAGGGTTTTATTTTTTTTATTTTTCTAAAAAACTACATATATATATTAAAACGTAAAAGAAAATACCTATTTTGGAGTTCGCGCGGTGGCCGGCGACGGCGGTCGGAGCTACACCGGAGGCTGGCCGGAAATCGCCAGGGAGAGAAAGGGGGAGAGAAAATTTTTGGATTTTTGAAGAAGAAGAAGGAAAATGAAATTTTTAAATTTTTTTTTTTTGCTTATATAGGAGGGATGAAACGGCGTCGTTTCACCCTGGGGCATTTAACGCCAAAACGACGTCGTTTTGAGATGGGTCGGACTGACCCGACCCGATCCACCTGGGGTCCGCGTGTTTTGTTTAAAAATGGGCTAATTACAGCCCTAGTCCTTCCGCTTTTTTATTGATTTATAATCACGTTTTGTTTATTTTTAATTTGGCCCTATATTTCATTTTTATTCCAATTAGGCCCTTATTCGAACGACGCCGTTTTGGAGGGCAGGGATATTTTCCCTTTTAGCCCCTCTTGGTTACTAGCGTGTTCTAATCGGTCCCTCCTTTTAATTTTATTTTCGATTTCGCCCCAAATTTTTATTTCAAGTTCAATTTCATCCTTTTTTATTTTCTTTTGTAATTTTTGTTACTTCATTATTAATTTTTTATTATTTTCATTATTAACACTATTATTATTTGTCTATATAATTATTACTTTAATATTATTATTACTATCATTTTATTTTTAACCTTATAATTATCATTATATTCATTTGTATTATTATTATTATTTTTATTATGACCATTATTTTTATATATATATATATATTATTATTACTATAGCTATATTTATTATTATTATATATATTATTATTAGTATTGTTATTATTATTATTTTAGTATCACCATTATTATTACTATTTTCATTATTGTTGTTTTTATTTTTACTATTATTTGTATATTAACATATATTATTATTTTTATTATTATTAATATATTCTTATTGTACTACTACTATTATTTTTATATTATTATTACTATTAATTTTAATATCCTTACATTATTTTATTATTATTAATTCTATTTTTATTTTTGCTATTATTTTTATCATTATTTTCATTATTATTTTTATTTTATAATTGCTAATATTATTTTTATTATTATTATTATTTTATTATTTTTTAATTATTGTATATATTTTTATCTATTTTTTATTTTGATATTAGCTTTATTTTTGTTATTATTTTCTTTTATTTATTTATTTATTTATTTATTATTTTTACTTAATATGTTCTTTATTATTTTTGCCTTCATTATTATTATTCATATTATCACCCACACTTTTATTCCATTGAGCATATTGGCATTATGATTTATTTTTCATTTTATTACAATCATATTATATTTTCTTTGATGCATCAAAAATTTGGTTTTGAAATAAGCAAATACTCTGCGTTCTAGGGTTCGAAAGAAATCGTACCCTAACTTACTGGGTTTCGATTTTTCTCTTCGAGTCCAAAGAACTTGTTACTTTCTTTTTTAAAAAAAAGTTAAATAAAAACTTATTTCCGAGAATTCAAAATTGTCGTGTCCTAACTCACTGGATATGACGTTTTGTTATCTCGGGATAAGGATTTCAGAAGACAAGGCAATGTTTCGTGTTTGGAAGTTCGAGAAATTGTGCCCTAACGTGCTGGGTTTCGGTTTTTCGTTCGTCCAAATAAATAAATATCATTTTAATGAATTTTGTAAATCATGAGATGATTTTGGTTACGAGGGTTTAAAACATCACGTCCTAACGTCTTTGGATGTGATGTTTGTATGCTTTCGGAACAAAGGAATCTCCAATTCCAACTCAAATTGTTCAAATTTTTAAAAAAAATCATGTTTTCAAATCTTTTCGAATTTTCGACATTAGGGCAATGACTAATCAATCCGGTACCAATTTTGGGCGTTACGAGGGTGCTAATCCTTCCTCGTACGTAACCGACTCCCGAACCTGTTTTCTTGAATTTCGTAGGCCAAAATTAATGTTTTGAAATAAAAATGTTTTATAAGGTGATCTGATCACACCTAAGCAAAAAACATTGGTGGCGACTCCATTTCCGTTTTTTAAAGTCGATCCCTGTTTTTATAAGCCTTTTTTTAAAAATGGTTTTTGATAAATTGGAAACGTGAGAGATATTTTTTTTTTGGGTAAAGTTGGTTATTTATATTATCATTTAAAAATAAATAAATTTGACAAAATCCCATCTAAATCAATTTTCTGACAAATTATCAACCTATTTGAGTTCAAATTTAGCCCAAACACTACCACATGGGCGACTCACAGGGAATTTAGCAAAAATATTTCCCGCTTACACACACTGTAACATCCTGGAAAGGGCCTATGCATTTTAGGTTTAATTGTACGAAATGACAAGTCTTAAGTAATATGAATAAATTTTTAATATTTTTGGAAATTCGGAAATGTATGAAAATGAAAATGGAAATGAACATTTTGGAAACCGGAAATGCATAGACATGAACATTTTGGAAACACGGAAATGAAAGGAAATGATTCAAAATGGAAAGTACACATTCTGGAAACTTGGAAATGTAAGAAAATGGCAAGTTTCTGAGCCGATCGAAAATTTTAGGAAACTTAGAAATGACCCAAAAATGTCAAGTTTTAAATTCTAAAATAGGAAATCAAGGCAAGGTGGCCTTAAAAGAAAAAGTTTGTGAAATTTGACACACAAACAGGCTTGGAAAAGTGGCCTGAAGATGTCACTTAGGGCCTCTGAAAATGGCACCACCTGCAGGGGTTGGGCCTGAGTTCGAGTCACTTTGGGAAGCAAATAAATGAGGTTTTATTTTTGCTTCCATAAGCCAAGGAGTGGACGGCAAGGCTTCTAGAAAAAGGGAGGTTTATCCTCTTTAAAATTCGGCTATTAAGGATAAATAAAGGTTTTTTTTAATTAATTGGAGAGATAAATGATGATTTATCTTAAGTATTTTCAAAAAGGAATTTATTTATCATAATTTCCATGAGATAAAGGCTGGATTAAACTCTTTTATTTTATGATAATTAAAGGATAAAGCTAGCAAATTTAAGAGTGGTGGCCAAGTAAGGGACTCCTTAGCTGATAATTTCGTCTATAAAAGGAAGGAAGGAGGGATACTCATCAGTTTTCTTTTTTTCTCTGCTCTGCCGAAATTCTTAGGGTTCTCTCCTCTTCTTTTCTCTTTTCCTTTGTCTAGCCGAATTCCCTAGCCTCCTCTCTCTTTTATTCAAAACCAAAAACACAATCCAACCAAGCCGAAATTCTGCCAAAGCCGAATCTTTGTTGTGACAGAAGGGTGTTGCCGATTTCATTCAAAAAGGTAAGATCAGCTATTATTTGATTTTCAATCTCTCTTTTTAGCCGAAATATAGGAATCTAACTCCTTTAGAATTCCATGGCCGAAATTTGGAAGGTTTTCTTCGGGATCTAGTAGTTGTCGACTACAAGGAGAAGTACAACGAAGTTCCGGGATTTCTAAGACTCAAGGATTTTCGACAGACTTATAAGGCAAGGTTTCGGGATTTGGACAAAAAGGAAATTGACACCAAGGTAAGTGTATAAATCCTACTAGGATTTGGATTGTGGTTGAAAAGGTTTATTAATATGTTTAAATGATTGACCAAATATAGGAGTTAAGGATCTAAATCAGTAGATCAGTTCTTCGGGATTTCAAGGACTTCATTAAGCGAATCAGGTGTGTAATCCCCACTATCATTTAATATGATACATGGCAATATTTAATCTATGTATATATATATATTAATGTGAATATGGCTAAGTACCTAATAGGGTACAAAAGTACTCAGTGCACGTTTCCTACTCCCATTAGGATTATGAAATATGTTATTTTATAACATGTGAAAATATATATGAATGTGAATTTAAGTATGAGATGCATGATATAAAAAAATATGGGTCATTCGGGATTTATGAGAAAGGGGAAGTGAATGTGATGACTTGGTCTCACTATCCGAATGTGGTGACTTTGGTCACATTATCTCGAATGTGGTAACCGGTTACATTATTCGAATCTGGTGTCTTTTGACACAACTATATCTGTGGCTATGCCACAAATTTTATATGGGCGATGAGCACGTCGATCGCAACGATCGCTTCGAAGGTGTGTAGCGGATGGAGGGTCGACTTAGTAGTCCCCACGGTGTGCAGGTTGGTACGGGGATGTGTAGCGGATGGCATCTAGGTTTTGGGTTCAGGTTGCATCATCATTGATATCTGTTGTATGAATAAGTGTTTGATATGAATATGTATGCCTGATCTATTGAACGTTAGTGTTGGTTACACATTGAGTCTGTTGACTCACCCCGTTGTGGGAATATTTTTCAGGTGATGAGCATTAATGGACCGGGTCGGCAGGAGCTGAAGGTGACCATGCATCGCAAGGAGAAATTTAAAGATTTGGACTTTTATTTTTACTAAGTACTTTAATTTTATTTTTGGGTTTTGATTGATGTAATAAGGCCATAAGGCCCAAGTTGGATTTCTTTACTTCTGTTTATTTTAATTTATTATGTTAAGAATAATTTTGACTAAAGTTTAATTAAAATTATTTCTTTCAAAATAAACCCTAAAATTGTTTTGTCACCATAATAAAATGATTTCTAAGTAAAATAAATGGGTTTCCAACTTAAGCCAACCCAAAACGATAATTTTCTAAAATTACACAAATTTTCTGTAAGTAACAAAGAATTTTGAAACCGGTTTACTTAAAGAACATACCAGATCCGGTCCAGGCTCGTGGGCCGGGTGTGGGGTGTTTCACACACAAAGATTTGAACACAAGATCAAAGGGTAAGCTAAAACCTTACCACTAAACCAGTAGACTCATTCTATCATTAATTGAGTGAAAATAATATTTAAGCCCAAAGTTCAGATATAGGGGTTTGGACAAAATTTAACAAAACTCAAGGGAAAAGGATTCGAACCCAAAACCTCACACACTCAAACACAACCCTTAACCACTGAACCAAATTAAATTACTTTACAATTTCCAACAATTCAAAAACTTCAAATTTTTGGACGCTACATTTCAACTCAGACACTAAACTTTCAAAAAATAACAAATCAATCACTACTAACCATTTTCCGTTACAAACGTAACAAAGCTGCCATTTTTCATTACAGATATAACGGAGCTGCCATTTTCCATCCTTCTCTCCCCCTCCCCTCTTTTCTCTTTCCCCTACCATTGCTCTTCCATCCCTCTCCCTCTTCCCCACCATCCACCCAACTACTCCAATTCTCTCCCTCTACCCTACCGTCCCTTTCCCTCTGCTAACCCACCCACCCTTCAAGCCCCTTGATTTTGTCTCCCAAAACCATGGGTCCTATTCTTCCCAACCAAAAATCTCAATCTGAACCTCCAAGAAAAATCCCATCAAAGACTCATTTTTTGAAGAATGAGCAGCGGAGTAGTTTCAGCAAGCAAAGCCTGGATTGTGGTAGCCACAATTGCCTTTGCTCCATTCCTCTTCTCGCACCACAATCAGTATGCTTCTCTCTTTCTCTCTTCTTCTTTTGCTTATCAAAATAGCACATTTAACAAATTTGGAAGAAACAACAATGGCAGAAGTGACCTGCACAGCCACGCAGATAAAATAAAACTCATTCTAAAAACTGAAAAAAAGGTCTTTCTTTCACATGAAAATTTGAAAACCCAAAGCTTTCTTCAAATTTTGAGAAAAATAGGGTCTGCAAGTCAGAGCTATAGGAAGAAGAAGTGTGGCAACCATAATAATTAGTTGATGTTCAAAAAAGGGTCCTCATCTTCAAAATTTTAAGGTTAGAAAAAATGTCTTCACATTCAAAAATCTCAAATCTCAAACCCTAAATTTCAAAATTTCCAACATCAATCGACCATTGTTTCTTATTTGATGAGCTCTCTTAGAAATGCTTTCAAAATTGTCCCTTAGAAATCCCAAATCTCTATGGTTGGTTGAATGGGTTTTGTTCAAAACAAAAGTTTTAGGAAATGGACAAAAGATTAAGGTGTGAAAAAGAACAAGAGAGAAAACTTGATTTACATGAATGGGTTTTGAAGAATTGTAAAATGAAATGGAGCAGTGTGAAAGAAAAAGGATGGGAGAAAGAAAAATAGGGTTAGCATAAGGAAAAGGACGGTGGAGGAGAGGGAGAAATATGGGAGAGCGGTGATAGGGGGAGGGAGACGAGAGGGGAGGGGAAGGGGAGAGAAGGATGAAAAATGGTAGCTCCGTTATGTCTGTAACGGAAAATGGTTAGTGGTGACTGATTTGTTATTTTTCGAAAGTTTAGTGACTGAGTTGAAAGTTGAGTGATTGTTTTGTCATTAGGATTAAAGTTGAGTGATTGATGATAAACTTTACCTTATATTTTATATATAATTATTGTGAAGAAAATTTTATGCGTTGGACTTAATCGTGTGTCAGTCTTAACTTATTAATATGTTGCATAAGTTATTATAGTAGTTCAATTTTTTAAAAAGATATATATTATTTTCTATGAGATTTTTGAAAAAAATTAAATATTATGAATCTATATAAATCTTTACACATTAATAATTAGTGTTAGTATATTCATGTTTTGTGTATTTTATTTTTCATTTTGTATTGTACTTTAATTCATCTCATATTATGATAGTTTATCATAATGACTAGATTTTAGCTATGAATGATTTCTTTGACCAATTTAGGAAAAATATTTATTTTATTTTATTATTAAATGAGGTGTTTAAAGTATTTGATTCACGTAGTGGCTCTCAAGATAGTTTGGATTTGGAATCATATTCAACCAGTTGAAAAGAAATTTAAAGTAATTATTTTATTTTAATTTTAAATGAAATATTAAATAAGAAAATTTAGGATTCACATTACTTTTCTCTATTTTTTTAATTTTAAATTTATTTTAAAATGGTATACATAAGAGAATTAATGAGTATGCTCACTTACATGTTAATTTAGTATTTATATTTAACTCACATGGGATTCCTTTGATTTCAAGAAATAGAGATAGTTTTTGTTTTTGTTTACTCAAAAAATGTAAAATGTTAAAGAAAATATGTTTGGCTGAAAATTCTAAAAATAATTTTCAAAAAATGTAAATGATAATATGTTTTAATTCAAACACATATAAATATAAAATTATTATTATTTCTAATATTTTTTAAATGTTCAATATGGTACTTTAATTCAAATACATATAAATGTAGATTTTTATTTTATTTCTTTTATTTTTATTTTAAGAAAATAGATACCCAACATATTTTCATGTTTTTTTTTGTTATTGGAAAACAATTTTTTTTCTACTTATCAAAAAAATATTTTTTAAAAATGACAATAAAAAATATTTCCAGAAATCGAAAAGGGACAAGTTTCTTTTTCTTTTATTTTTTCAAAAGGATGACTCATGGCTCGATTTAAAATCCATATTGAAACCTATAAAAATAAAATATATTCAATTTTCATTAATAACTAAATGTAAGATATTATTCAAATAAATATAATAACTATTATTTAATAAATTTCATTTGTTAAAATTTATTATTACTTAAATAAAAATTATATTATATTTGAAAATCCCCGCGAAACCGAGAGATAATTCTAGTATCTAATATAAAAGCAATCCCATGGGATTGCTTGATTCAAGATTGAAGATACCGTTGTTGCTGACTCCTAACTAATATCAATAAATTTAAATGGAAGGGTAAGTATGAGAATATAGTAAGTGGTAGACGTGATCGTGAGTTAAGTTGGGTCTAAGTATGATCGGGTTTAGAATTTTGTCCAAATCCGTCTATATTTGTAAAAGATTAATTTAAGCCAATTTTAGGCTTGCCTAATTTTTTTAATTTTTTAAATATTTATATTATATTATTTTGATATTTAATAAATTTATATTTTTTATTTATTGAAACTTTTATATAATCATCTTAACATTATTTTAATGTTTACATTAGAGTAGTATTATATATTTAGTATAGGTTTATTTTTTTAATGTGTTCTAAATAACATAATATATAAAAATAACATTATATAAAGTATTATAAACTTAAAAACGAAGTGGGTCGGGCCTTGAATGTTCAAGTCCAAGCCTGACCGATATTTTAAACGGGTCTAAATTATTTTTTTACCTAAACCCTCCTAAATTTCGAGCGAACCTTCAAGCCTGAGCGGATAACCCGACCCATAAACAAGTCTAACCAATGACTTTGAACATAATTTGAGAGATCAATTTAGGTATTTAGATACAAGATAAAACAAATGTGTATTCATGTAGTTAATATTTTAAATAAATTTTTATCCGTCAATAATTCATTTTAGGTATTTTTACAAGTTTGTGTTATGTTTATGTTATTTTCCATATTTGTGTTATTTTTTTTTAATATTTGAGTTAACTTTTTTAAATTTAAAATATTATAAATTTGTCTAACGATTTTTATATATTATAATTGTAACACCCCTAACCCGTATCCGACGCCGAAATAGGGTTACGGAGCATTACCGGACTTATCACATAAACAATCATACATTTTCATGTTCATTTCTTAAATCCAAGCAATAGCCAATCAAATTCAATCATATAGTCCCTAACACGATCCCTCGAGGCCCAAAACAAGCCTTAAAAACAATTCGGGACTCAAACGTGAACTTAAGAAAATTTTTGAGAAAACATTGAAAATTTTCAAAGTGAAGGGGACACATGCTCGTGTGGCCAAACCATGTGTCTCACACGGCCAAAAGACACGCCCGTGTTGTAACGCCCCAAAACTTAAGTATTTATTCTTGCATGTTTGTATCACCACTACTTGTTTGTTTTAGTGGCTAAGTGATTTGGGTGTGTTTGGGAGTGTCTGAGAAGTCCTGGGTTCAAGCCTGGGCTTGTGTAAAATTTTGGTTTTTAGGGAATAAAACCCTTGCCTTTAGTTAGTAGGCTTTTAGATTATTGTGTGTATAACAAGACATAAAAAGCCTGCTGGTCTAGGGGGTAAGTGGCGTGTTACCTAGGCTAGAGGACTGAGGTTCGAATCTTGGTATAGGCAAGGGAGTATTTATTTTGCTGCTGTGCCGTGGGAGGTGATGGAGTTTGACTGAAACACTGAAGTGGTTGAGGTGAATTCAAATTGAGTGGTTGAGGGGAGGTGTGATAAGATGGAGAGGTTTGAGGAGGGATTTTAGGAGAAAATTAAGGAGATGAGAGGGGAGGGAGTTTGTGCCGAAATTGGACTTTGGCACTCAAGAATTCGGCCAAGAGAGGTACACTGCTCATTGGGTGTTTTTTTCTCTCTTTGGCCGAATGTGGTAGGTTTTTTTGGCATATTTTTTTTGCTCACTTTTTCACTTTTGACAACCTTTTCTTTGGCAGTATACCTTTTCTCTTATTGTCATCTTCTCTTCTCTCTTTTTCGTGCTGTTGGTCGAATACACCCTCTTCCTCTCCTTGCCTCTTCTTCGTCTCTTTTCCCAAAATATTTCTGACTCTTGCTGTTGTTTCTCCCTTGGCCGAATCTTCTCCCTCTTTTTCATCCTTCCCCTTTCATTTCTTTTTAGTGATCCATTTTTTTCCCTTGCAGTTGACTGCTTTCCCTTCTCTATTGTTCTGGTTATCATTCTCTAATTGCCGATAAGTCTTACACTTCGTAGTGGGTACTCTTCTCGCGTTATTGGTAAGTGAAGATAGTATAGTATTATCTTGTTGCTTGTTGAATAAGTGCTTACTCTTTTTCGGTTGGTGCTTAGGAACTTTTCGAAGGGGTTGAGGGTTCGTATTTAACGTTTGGGTAGGCGAAACTTGCCTCTTCACTCGATCAAAGGTAAGTGGTTGTGAGTATAATGATTGGGATAACTTATGTTTATTCGATTAATTAACTGCTTAAGTGAATAATTGAGGATTATTGGTCAAGTGTAGGTTTCGAAGGCGTCAAGCCATCAGCCATCTGGTTTTCATCTCACGGGAGGTAACAGAAGGTGATATCATCAAACTCATCAATTAATTCTAGGACTAGCTTTCGATAATTGATCAATTTGGGGTCTCTTGTTTCCCATTCGCCTTTGAGCTGATAGATCACTAGTGCAAAATCCCCATACACATCTAGCACTTTGATTTTGCGTTCTATGGCCGCACGGACTCCCATGATATATGCTTCGTACTCTGCCATATTATTTGTACAATCAAAATCCAATTTGCAAGTAAATGGATAATGATCTCCATTTGGGGATATCAGGACTGCCCCAATTCCTTTACCAACAGCATTTGATGCTCCGTCGAAGTTCAGCTTCCAAGGACGATCTTCTAGAGCGTCTTCTTCGGTAGTTGCCACATACATTAGATCTTTATTAGGGAAATCAAAGTTCAAAGGCTCGTAATCTTCTAGAGCTCTACTGGCTAAAAAATCTGCTATTGCACTCCCTTTCACAGCCTTCTGGTTCACATAGACTATGTCAAATTCAAAAAGTAAAATTTGCCATCTGGCCATCCTTCCATTCAAAGCAGTCGACTCCATCATGTATTTTAGAGGGTATAGTTTCGAGACTAGCCAAGTCGTATGGTACAACATGTACTGCCTCAATCTCTGAGTTGTCCAGATCAAGGTACAACATAATTTCTCAATCGGCGAATATCTCATTTCACACTCCATGAATTTCTTACTGAGGTAGTATATTTCCCTTTCTTTCTTTCCTGTCTCATCGTGTTGGCCAAGCACACATCCCATGGAATGGTCAAATCTTGTCAAATCTGAGATCAATGGCCTATCTGGACTAGGTGGTGACAAAGATCTGGGGTATTGGGACAGTGCATCGCTTACCTTGTCAAAAGTTTCTGGCATTCATCATCCCATACTCCTGGATTGTGCTTCTTAAGAAGACGGAATATTGGGTCACATTTCTCAGTTAGTTGTGAAATGAACCGGGCAATGTAATTTAGTCTTCCTAAAAAACCTCGAACTTCCTTTTGAGTGTGCGGCAGAGGCAATTCTTGTATAGCCTTGACTTTGTCTGGGTCGATTTCAATTCCCTTTTCACTGACTATGAAACCTAACAGTTTTCCTAACCTAGCCCCGAAAGTACATTTTGTTGGATTGAGCTTTAGCTGAAATTTTCTCAACCTCAAGAACAATTTCCTCAAAACTTGTACGTGCTCCTTTTCTGTTCGGGATTTTGCAATCATATTGTCGACGTAAACCTCGATTTCCTTGTGCATCATGTCATGAAACAAGGTTACCATGGATCTTTGATACGTTGCTCCCGTATTTTTTAATCCAAATGGCATCACCCTATAGCAAAATATTCCCCACAAGGTCACGAATGTGGTCTTTTCCATGTCTTCAGGATGCATCTTTATCTGATTGTATCCAGAAAAGCCATCCATGAAGGAGAACAGTGAGTAGCCTGCCGTATTATCTACTAAAGTGTAAATGTGAGTCAATAGGAAATTGTCTTTTGGGCTGGCCTTGTTTAAGTATCCGTAATCTACACACATCCGTACATTTTCATCTTTCTTAGGGACGGGGACAATATTGGCTACCCGTTCTGAGTATTTGACCACTTGTAAGAACCCAGCATCAAATATCTTATTAACCTCTTCTTTTATTTTTATCACAACATCGGGCATTATCCTTCGGAGCTTCTGCTGAATTGGCTTGCACTCTTCTTTTATGGGGAGGCAGTGTACCACAATATCAGTGCTTAACTCGGGCATATCTTGGTATGACCAGGTGAAGACATCTTTGAATTCTTGAAGTAACTCAATGAGGTCTCGTTTTGCTTCTTCGGCTATGCAAGTTCCAATTTTCACTTCTTTTCCTTCTTCCAAGATCATAATCTCTACTGTCTCTTTGTGAGGTAGGATCCGTTTCTCTTATTGTTCTACCATCCTTAACAAATCCGGAGATAAGTTACATTCTTTGTCATCTTCAAAATCCTGAGATCCCTCTAGACACATGTCTCGCTCAAAAGGAGATTCTGAGTCAGTAGCAGCGTCGCTCATATCGTTGATATCTGGAGACTTGTTGTAGGCACAAAGGAATATCCAAAGAACAAATGAATCTAAGAATAGCTATTTGTATGGTGTGATTATGAATGAAATGAAAGAATAAAATAATATTTGCTCAGAGTGATACAAAAAATGTATTTTTTATTGAAATAAAGATGTTGGACATGAGCCTATTTCACAAATGGATTCTTATTGCTTCTAGGCTTAAAGTAACAAGTGTGTTTTGAACATTACTCTGAATTAGCTTTAAAAACTACAGGAATCTCTTCCGCAGTCCAGTTGTTCAGAACACTTCCTGGTTCATAAGGGCGGATGCCCGATAAGTTTTCTTCTACCATTCCCTCTTCAGATATGGTGTTGATGCTCAGATTTCTCATCATATCTTCAACAATTTCTTTCCTTGTCATCTTTCGTTCAGGGTGAATAATCCCTCCTGACACGAATGTTCTGGATATATGGGGGAAGGTTATTGGTTCACATTGGACCTCTACCCCACTTAATCGTGCTCTCCTTCGGTCTTGCTTCCTCTCTAACTCCTTCTTCCTTTGTTTCGCTTCTGGCTTATACCCCAAGCCAAAGCGATCCCGTTTATCAGCCAAGATTGGTACTTCGACCGTCCATGGAGGTATTTTCCGAGTCCCCTTCCAGGCGATGCTCCTTTTCCCACCATCATTTGTAAGCTCATCCTCGTGGATTTGGATATTTTGGGCACTGGGATCTTGCTTCCCTCGACGACGAAGGTTGCGTTCACAAACTCTAGCGACCGAAAGGAACATTCTATCGTTTCACCATCAGCCTCTATGTATGGTGCATTACTGGTAACGGACGCAATAATGTATTCTTCTGTGTTTATTGTTATCAATCGGCCCTCCGTTACCAACTTTAGCTTTTGGTGCAGTGATGATGGTACTGCTCCCGCTGAGTTAATCTAAGGCATCCCCAATAGGCAATTGTAAGAAGGCTTGATGTCCATCACTAAGAAGTCTACCTCGTATATATTTAGACCGATTAAGAGAGGTATTTCAATCCTTCCCATTACCTTCCTTTTAGTGCCGTCGAATGCTCTCACTATGTTTTGGCATGTCTTCATGTGAGAGCTGTCCACAGGCAACCTGTACAATGTGGATAGGGGCAATACATTTAGTGCAGATCCATGTCAATCAGTACTCCCTGTAATGTATACCCCTTGCAGCGGGTGGTGATGTGCAGAGCTTTAGTGGATCCCATGCCCCCCGGCGGTATTTCATCGTCATTAAAAAAGATGAAATTATCGGTGCTTATATTGTTGACAAGACGGTCTAGTTTGTTTACGGAAATATCATCAACGACGTAGGTTTCGTTTAACACCTTCATGAGTGCGTTACGGTGTATCTCCGAGCTTAAGAGTAAAGCCAGTACCGATATGCGAGCTAGCTGCTTATGTAATTACTCCACGACACTATACTCGTTGTGTTTTAGGAATTTCAAGAATTCTTTAGCTTCTTTCTCATTTACCGGCTCATTAACAGGTAGTTCTGGCTTCTCTTTCCTTTGTTCGATTGCCAAGGATTTCCCTTTTACAGGTTCAGCTTTTGTATTTGGGGCATCATAATGTCTTCCTCTACGTGTATAGAAACCCACATCTTGACCTTCCTCCGCATGTCGACTGTGCCTACCTCTCCGGGATTGTCACATTGCAGTCATAGTTCCAAGGTACCCTTTTGCTATCGTTATAAGGAAAAACAGCAGGTTTCTGGACTATAACTCTTGGTGCAATTCTTGCTCCAGCTTCATTGATTCTTGGTCGTGAGATGATTACTACCGGGTGGTTGGCCTCATAGACCTTCTCTGTCGACCCTCCTCCGAGGCGCACACCTCTTCTCCTTCAAGATACTCAAAGAACTCGAGCTCCTTGTTGTCCATTAGACCTTGTACTAAGGCCCCGAATTTCACTCAGATTTCGAATCTCATGATCTTCTTCATTATGGAACTCATAATAATTCTTTACTTCTCTGGACTGCTCTCGAGTCTTGTGTGATTAACCCCTTCCACTATTTTCTTCCAAACTTCTTTCAACGGGGTTTTCACTTCTGCAATATTCACCTTGATTTTCTTCTCCACGTTCTCGACTATCGAATTTACCCCCTTATCAGCATGGTTAGGTAACGGATTTTCTGCCCCAGATGACTCATCGAATTTTACAATGCCCATTTTGATGAGCCTTTCTACTAACTTTTTGAAGGTGGTTCAGTTTTCTATCGAGTGTCTCGTGATTCCCGCATGGTATTCGCATTGTGCGTTTGCGTCGTACCATTTCGGGTATGGGGGTTGCATTGGTTTTAGGTAGAAAGGGGATACAACATGTGCATCGAATAAACTTTGGTACAACTCCCTATACGTCATTGGAATAGGCGTAAACTGGAGTTTCTCCGTATTTTGCCTTGTGTTGGACTCTTGTCTCGGTGGGCCTTGATGGCCAGTGGTTACCGTTCTTGGTTGGTTCACAGTGACTAGTTTCGAGTAATCCCTGTTATATGTGCTCACGTTATTTACCTCATTTTTTCTTTTTCTCGGGGCTGACCTCTTTGTGCTTTCCCTGGCCTCTATTTTTCCGCACCTTATGGCATTTTCTATCATTTTGCCAGACATCACTATGTCTGAGAAGCTCTTAGTTGCGCTTCCCAACATGTGATTGATAAAAGGTGCCTTCAGGGTATTAATGAAGAGCATGGTAGTTTCCTTTTCTAGTAGTGGCGGTTGGACTTGCGTGGCGACTTCCCTCCACCTTTGAGCATATTGCCTGAAACTTTCGTTCGGCTTTTTCTCCATATTCTGTAGTTTGATTTGGTGAGGCACCATATCTGTCACGTGGTCGTATTGTTTCATGAAGGTCTGTGCCAGGTCCTTCCACAAACTAATCTGGGTACGATTTAGCTGATTATACCATTTCGCCGTAGCCCAAGTCAAGCTGTCTTAGAAACAGTGTAACTGATCATTACTGATATATCCGGTCATCCTCCGATAGAACATCGTAATGTGAGCCTCAGGGCAGCTGGTCTCATTATATTTTTCAAATTTCGGCATTTTGAACTTTGGGGGGAGCACTAGATCTGGGACCAGGCTTAATTCCTTAGCGTCAATTCCACAATGGTAATCAGTGCTTTCTAACGCCTTGAATTTCTCCTCTAGCCATTTGCATCTGTCTTCCAATTACTTTGGGAGCTTCACTCTTGCCTTTTCCATTTCCGCTATATCATCAAGGTCGGGGACAACGGGATTTGCTGGATTGTCTCCGGGGTTGGAGCCTGAACCCGTCGGGAAGTTTATCGGTGCCGAAGTATCGATCTGATATTGGGGTCTGATGTTGAAGGACACCTTTTGTGGTTGTGCTTGGGTGTTCGTTGGGGTGAAGCCCGGAGGATAAGCGGTGGTCCTCGTTGTCGCCTCCGGTATTGATCATAGGGCTTTTTCCTTTTCTAGTTCTCACCAAAGAATCGCGTTAATCGCTCATCATGTTTCTCTCGGGATTTTAGCATTTGTTCCTCATATCTGTTGGATTTTGGCCAACTGTTCTTGCATCTTTATTTACAGTTGATCCTGCATATCTCTTTGTATTTGTTCTAATCCTTCTAACCTTTGGTCCATGGCTTTAGTCTTTCTTCGCGTACCGTAATGATGTTCCAGGGTAACTGCCATGATTTTAGAGTCTCTTTGTGAGTTTTAGTGCACACGATGCAATGCAATGCAATGCTAATGCGTGAATGCAATGAATGCAAAAGAAAAAGGAAATGATTCTGATTCAATTTCATTAGAATAACCTTTCTAGAAAATAAAATTATTTACATAAAATGAATTACTTATATGGCTTTACCCTAATGCTTAAGGCCTTGACTTGCTTAAGAAGCCAAGCTAACTCTCGGCTTTGATCTGACTCTGACTCATATTTCAAACTCAGTACATCAGCCTGGACTGCCAAGGTTTGTAAATGATTAGCCACCTCTCGCACTTGAGCCAAAGCTTCACCCATGACGTAATCCTTATCTCTAACCTGGTCTTGAGATCGATGAAGTTGCTCTTTCCACCGCTCATCATTTGCTTCCAGTAGTTTAACTCGGAGTTCACAGTTTTGCAGCATGGTTTCAAGTTCTTTTATCCTCCATTTTAGTTCCTCAATCTTGCTTAGGCTGGCCCTTAATTCGATTACGGAGTTGCGACTACAATGCTGGTGTAGTGACTTTTCTAACTCCGCCACCCGAGCTCTTAGCTTTTCCTTGTCATTTTGGCTCTCCAACAAACTCTTTTTTAAAGCGTCCTCCCGTACTCGAGTATCATGGAACTTCTTCTCACACTGATCAGCTCTAGTCTTTTCTTCTTGGATTTCTTGTCGCCATTGCTCAGACATTTTACCCAAACCTGCAGTCCTTATTGACATACGCAGCTTCTTGTAATCCATCTTCAAACTATCCAAATCCTCTTCAGCCTTATTCTTTCCCTTCCTCAGTTTCTCAGCTTCTAGTTTCTGGACATCGACATCTAACCCTAACTTCATTTTCTCTTCCTCCAATTGCTCGATCCTTTTTCCTAGTTCTGAACTTTTCTTCTCAAAATCCTGTTTGATGACTTCTAGTTCAAACGAGACCACCTGCAAGTGTTCTTCTATTGATCGGATGTTTTTTTGATTTGACGTAGGGATGTTTTCGTTGATTCTCTGACCCCACCACCGGTCATACTCAAGGGTAGTCATTGGATTAGCAGCAAACCTTTTCATTCTACGAGTTTGGTTACAGGCATTCGATATCTCACAAGCTTTCTTTTTGTAGTTATCTCCCTTGTATACGAACTCGCACTGAGCTAACCCTTATGTTGCTGGCGTGAACTGTCTTAACCTGTATTGCCTTAACACAAGTAAGGGAGCATACCCGACAGCTCCCTATATCCCAAGTAGGGGAACCCAATAAAAATCTACACATCGATACAAAATCTCGTCGGGGACCATCCAAGGGGCCCTCCACTCGATATCTTCTGCTTGTAGACTTTGAAGGATCATCATCCACTTTTCCTCCGTAATATCATCCCGTCTCGGCGTAGCCACTATCTCTTTCAGGGGAGAATAGTTTTCGGAGAAGATTCGATAGGAGACCTTTTCCACTTTCTAAAAATGGCTGTGGAACCATGCCAACAAAAGTTGCGCACAGCCTATAAATCTGCCCTCGCCCGCTCTCTGACACGCGTTCAAGGATCTAGAAGTTTCGGCTAAAATCGTAGGAACCGGCGTGACCCTTTTGTCAAGTCGATCAAAGAGATCTGAGACTGCCTCATCTACATGTCCTAATGCCTTGGGAAGACGACCAAATCGTAGATACTCAAAGCGAACACATCAACCCTTTTCTTTATATCCGGATACGCTAGAATCAGATCCATTAAGTTTTTCTAAGGGATACACTTACTATCTCCTTTTTGCTTGATCCGGGCTGCCACCCACTGCTCACTCATCCCTGTGATGCTCATCAATTTCTTCAAAAAGGTCGGGACATTAGTGGCTCTTGAATATACTTTGTCGACTTGAATCTTCGGGCAACGAAGTAAGGCCATATACTCCTCCACGGTAGGTAACAAGTCAACTTTCCCAAAAGTGAAGCAACTGTAGGCAGGATTCTAGGATTGGGCGAGGGCTCGAAATAGGTGCTTGTCCACCTTCACATCGAACAGATAGGGCAAATCTCCATAGTTACAGTAAAATAGCTGCTTGACCTCAACATTCCACTGATCCCATATCTCCTTTAATTCTTGAAGATTATTCCGAGTCACGCTGATGCGGGTGAAATCCCACAACTCTGATACGTATCCCTTGGTCAGACTATCACCTTTTTCTCGCTGTGTTGTCTCGGCCCAAATCCGGAAGACCACATTATCCTCCACTTTATCAGAAAACCCCTTTTCCATGATAAGTTATCTATTTAGGAACCGAATGTGAATCAACACCTTTTTTGAAAATGCCATGCAATTAAAATATAAACAAAGCAAGTCAATACTTCATACAGCGTTTAAAGTAAGCAAAAAATAATAAGTAAAGCACCTACTCGGGTGACCACTAGGGTTTGGCGTGGCTCTACCTAAGGTGGGCTCTAAGGCTCGCTATATGGGGTTTGGGTTCTAGAGTAAAGGTACTGAACCAAGCAGATTCTCGATCCTCACCCATTATAGGCTCATGCAGACCGAGTTTAATTCAGGGAATACATTTCCTATGGCTATACTAAAATGAAAATCTCACAAAGACATAGGTATCGACAGATCCGAAAGCGATCCACTATCCTATACTGAGGTGAAGACCTCACGAAGGAATAGCTTCTCGCTCCCACTTAAGAGGGGTAAAATTGACCGACTTATGCAATGCAAAATGGAGAGACACGTCAAAATATTTAAACCAACAAAGCAAGCATACTATGATGAAAACCACGAAAATGACGGATAAAATGCAATGGAGCAATCAGAATTTAAAAAGATTTTTGATTTTTCGATAAAAATACAAAAATTAATCAATTTATGGCTCGACTCTCTTATTTAGTCCTCAGTGGAGTCGCCAAGCTGTCGAAACCATTTTTTTTTGAAAATGGTCGACTTTGATTTTGAAAACGAAAAACGAAAAAAAAGGGAGTCGCCACCAATCTTTTTTGACGAGGTGTGATCGAGTCACCTCGTAATTCAATCATTTTAATAAAAATTGAAATTTACTAAAACGACGATTTTTGGTCTACGAAATCCAAAAAACGAGTTTGGGAGTTGGTTACGCACAAGGAAGGATTAGCACCCTCGATACGCCCAAAATTAGTACCTTGTTGATTAATTGATGTCTTTAGTGTCAAAAATTGAAAATTTGAAGAAATTTTAAAATACGATCCTTTGTTATAAAATTGAGAATTTTTCGAGAACATGGCATATTTCACGTTAGTCGAGAAATAGAATACATCCCGTAAGTTAGGACACGATGTCTTAAATTCCCGATACGAGAATAAACGCCGAAAAATTATTTTGAAGGATATTCGGTTATCTCAGTTTTAGAAAGAAATCATATTCCGTAAGTTAGAACACGATCTTTTCTTGATTCCCGAGATTATTTAAAATTGTTTTAAAAAACGTTCGTTTACTCGGATTTATCGAGAAAATCGAAACCCCGTAAGTTAGGGAACGACTTTTCGAATATCGAATTACGAAAGATTGCTTATTTTTAAAAAAAAATAAATTTTATGTATTGGGCAAAGATTAATGCGACACCAATTTGTAATAATAATGATGTAATATGCTTGATAAAGTAAAAAATCACTGATCGACATGCATAACGGAATAATAATGAATGCGATAACATAAATAACAATAATAAGAGCAAAAATAACAAATAAAGTAAATAATAATAAAATAATAAAACAAACCAATTGTATAAAAATAAAACAAAAGAAAAGTAAATGATCAAATAAAAACTAAAATTTAATTTAAAATTTTAATAGTGATTACTAATGAATAAAGAAAAAGAGAAATATTAGGTAGTTTAAAAGTACTAATAATAATGATAATAATATTAATAGTAATAATACAAATAATAAATGATCTAAAGTTCAAATTATTTAAGAGGATATAAATAAAATATGATAAGATAAAATAAATGCATTTACAAATACTAGGTAAATAAATATTAAGGAAATAATAGTAATAATAACAAAGTTAATTAATAATAATACATTAATAATAATGATAATATGTTAATAATAACAATAAAAAAATAGCAATAATAATACATTGATAAGAATAATAATATGTTAATAATAACGATAATAATAGTAATAATAATAATGTTAAATTAATTAATTTATTAATGCGATAATAAAAACAATTAAACAAAAAAATATTAATAATAATATTAAATTAATAGTAAAATAGCAACAATAACAAAAGAAATAAAAAAAGGACTAAATTGAACTTAAGACAAAAGTTTGGGGCAAATCTAAAAATAAATTAAAAGAAAAGGATCGAATCGAGTGCGCGAATAACAAGGAGGGACTAAAGGGGAAAATATCCCCGCCCTCCAAAACGCAGCACTTTACACGGGGCTAAAATGAAATCAAAACAAAATTTTAGGGCAAAATTAGAAATAAATGAAACTTATGTGCAAAACCATAAAAAAGCGGAAGGACCAAACTAGCAATAAGACCAGTTTTAAAAACGCGCGGATCCTCCATTTGGAGTGGGTCGGGTCTCGGGTCCCCCCTCAAAACGGCGTCGTTTTGGACGCTAAAAGGGGGACCAAAATGGCACCGTTTCGCTAGTGTATTTAAACCCCAATTTTTTTTTACTTCATTTCAAACCCTCCCCAAAAAAAATCAGAAAACCCTCAAAAGAAACTCTCTCTCCCTTTTGAATCTGGCCAGGTCTTCGATGGGCCACCATCGGTCGCCGGTGTCGGCGCCGCTGCGCTCGGTGGCCGGCGAAGATGAAAACGTGGCTTTTCAAGATCTCGACCCCCCTAAACCCAAATTCGGCCTCAAAACGTCCGAAAAACAAACCGGTGAGCCCTTTTCCCTTTTTACTTTGTTTTTATGTCTAAAAAAAGGAAAATAAAACTAAATAAAAAAGAAACCAAAACGCAAGTGAGAAAAAATCACTCGAATAATTTGTTCTATTTTTTCTTAATCTTGTATTCGATTGTATATAAAAAAAGAAGAAATACAAAGGTTTCTTTCCTGATCTTATAGCCTAAGATATAAAATAAAATACATTTTTTTGTTGCTTTCTCTCTGCCGTTGTTTTGTCTCATTTACTGTGCACGGAGGTTGACGTGACGTATGGTGGTGCGTTGTAACACCCCAAACCCGCCTACACGTTACGCACCGGATCCGTATGTCACAAGGAAAGGTAGTTAAAAAAATTCGCAATCGCTTAAAAATTTTGAGTTTTGATTATCGTAGTTTGTGAACTGCTCATTAATATTTTGGAAAAATAGCTTATTTGTGTTTTTAGGAAAACTCGTATTGATCATTTCATCATAGATAATAACCGCATTAAAACAAAAACCAAATTAAAATCCCAAAGTGGCCTTATTACGTAACATATTCCCGAATTAAAATGAAATTTAAAAGGAAATAACACTTAATTTACTAAAGTGACGACGTATGGCCACCACAGAGTCCACCTCACTCCAAATCCTCAAGCTAGGGATTACCCGCAAAAGTTAAAGCAGCAGGGGTGAGTCATCGAGACTCAAGTGTGTAAATCCCCATTAAACAAAAATCGGGCCTTAAGCCCAGAGATGCACATTGGGCCTTAGCCCATTCAATATAGCGTATATCACATGTATGCAATGCAAATTCACCCAACCTAATTTTCCATCCTCTACACGCCACCCGCATTTCACCTCAACACACCGTGGGGATTTCTACAATCAACCCTCCATCCGCTACACGCCTCATACGTGGCACCAAGCCACTCGTGGTTCCGCATCACCGTGATATACTAGATCACCGTGACAAAGTCACTATTATCATGCGCGTGGGGCCAACCCACCGTGGTATCAAACCACCGTGACAATCCTCAAGAATATATGTGGGCTAACCCATCGCGTGGTACCAAACCACTAGGACGAGTCACTAAATCATCATATATATATATACGTGGTATTAAACCACCGTGGCACCAAGCCACCGAGACATGGTCACTAAATCGCTTATATGTGGGGCCAACCCACTCGTGGTACCAAACCACCGTGATGGGCCTCAAATACTTCCCTTTCGCATCATATCCCAAAGCCCATGCAATATGACATAATAATTGTGGTATGCAAGATGTCATGTATGCAAAACATATATCAAATATAACGTATAACATGGATTACCATCATAATCGATAAACGGAATACAACGTAATCAAGCTAATCAACCACTAGGGTATAATAAACAAATAATTTTACCTACCAAGGGTATTCTCGTAATTTACCTATCGAGGGTATTTCAGTAATTTTGCACCTGCAATGATCTTTTCGAAGGCCTAATGTCGCCCCGAGCGACTCGACTACCACTTTCGGTCGTTACTGAACTATTGGGCCTAAAACTCGATTTCAGCCCATTCGGGCCCACACGCTCGTGTGGCCCAACTAGCACAAATTTAGCCACAGATATGAGATTCACCTAGTCCAGTCTAATATATACTACACAATCATACAATCTACTCATATGGGCCCACGGGCCCATTGGGCCCATTTGGCCCCTATCGGCCCATCGTGGCCCAAACAACATCAACCCACAAAAATACTAACGATGGCCTCAACTATCGCGTCGAAGCCCCCACACGTGCACTCGCACGCCCGTGTGGCTACTATCGCCGTGTGACCGGCATTCGACATTTGCCGCTCTACAACTAGAGTAGAGAGAATACACACCGATAGAGTCAAGCTAATCCGCGCCCGAATGCTCCTATGCCCAACGCCAACCAGGTATGCCTCCTCTCCCATCATAGATAGCTCTATATATAGCCAGCTTCTCACCTTCCTTCTTTGTATTTTTCCGATGTGGGATCTCTCCGCTAGCAGAGTTTAAATCCAACTCAAACTCTGACCGTCCAATCCGCAAAATAAATACTCCCTTGCTGATCCCGAGACTTGAACCTCGCACCTCTTGCCGCTTGTAACGCCACCTGCCACTAGGCCACAAGCTCCTCTTGTGTCTTAAAACATGCCCAACTAAAGATAAGTCTATGGCCAAGATCAAAATCCATTTAATAAAATAATCTAAAAGAAATGCAAGTTCCACGCCTTGAACCTTGGACCTCCTTCCTTCCTTGTGGTGTCACCCCCTTGGTCCCTAAGTGGCGTCACTTTGCCACTCCACCACACACTCCACTTGTGTCATTTTTCTCCATATTTTATTCTTAAAGCCTACCTACTAACCCTGTGGTTTTTTCACCTAAAACCAAAATTTCCCTAAAGCCTAATTTAATCCCGGACTTCATAGAGCCCCCTACCCTTCAAAAATCACTCACCTAATATGTCTAACCTGCCTTAATGCCGATCTCTTATCTCAAAAAATTTAAACGCTACTATGCTCAAGGCCCATTGGGCCCAATTCTAATAGGCCCAATTTCGGGATGTTACAGCGTGGAGGAGTACGGAGGAGGTGCCGACGTGGCGAGGTGGAGGCGGCAGCTCTTAGAGGAAACCCTAGGGTTTCTTAGTTTTCTGAGAATGTTAAGTTTTTTGGGTCATTTGGGCCTTGTAATTTTGGGTCTTGGATTGGGCCATTTAATGTAAATGGACTGTTATTATTTTGGTTTATTTGTGTTTTATTTATTTTATGTTTTTGGGTTATTGGTTTGGGCCCCGTGCAAATTTCGGCCTCTACAAATATCACCTCCAAAATCTATATGTATGCAAAATGTATATAAATACACTTGTGTGCCTAAAACTTAACCTATATAACATATCTCAATCTCATCAATATGGTACTTAACTACCAATTCACAATCAAAGCATACCAAGGCAACCATTCATCATACAAAATGAGGCTTGCTACACACACACACACACGCACACGCACACACACACACACACACATATATATATATATATATATATACATTCCAACATATACCATATCAAGCCAACTTAACTTGTTAATTACATAACAAAACATATAGGCTTCCATTAGCCAAATGACCTATACATGCCATATAACCAAAATACACAAAGTTCAAAAGTACCAAAACTACAGCTGGATAGTGTGATGAGATCTCTGACAACTTCCAATCCAAGCAAGCTTCCAAATCACTATAAAATACGGAAAAGTAAACAGAGTAAGCTATTAAGCTTAGTAAGCTCGTATGGTTAATAAGTACAACTTACCATTCATCCACAATTTAAAGAAGCATAAGTAAACATAGGTAAGTTTCAATCAATCTAAAGGTTAGCACATAATCATAACCATGTTAGTCATGTATGAATACATCAACTATGAATTACTTGTCATACTTCTCACAAATACCGAACTGGGTTCAGATCATCTTTTATATCCTCGCATCTTCATCTTTGCCCGCTGAACCATTTGGAATACTATCAGATACTAGGGAATCTCGCACACTAAGTGCCAAATACGTGGTTAAAACCACCTCTATCTCATATCTCATATAGATGCTCACTCTCGAGCCACCACTGGGTCTGCTTACACAAGCTGACGGTCAAGACGTAGCTACACGGTGTCGCTTTCACACAAGTCGATGAATAACCGCAACACATGCCGAAAAACTCAGCCACCACCCCAGATAACGCATGTGACCAACACTCATAACACAGTAACCCCTGATGACATGTCATTTGTATCCTATCTATTCCTAAGGTTCAACCAGGATCTATACATTGCCGATAACTTGTCGAGAATTTTCGTGGTGTCGTATCATCACAATTATATCAATTAAGCATTAAAACACATATAATTTAATGCTTATTAAACATACGAACTTACCTCGAATTAGTACGGAGAAAATCGACCGATCAATCCATTACTTTGTTTTCCCCCCGATCTAATTCCAAACGTGGTTTTTCTTGATCTATATAATCAAATTTAACTAATTTAAGTCTCATTCTATTCAACTCAATCCAAAAATTCATGTTATGAAAAAATTACTATTTTGCCCCTAAACATTTAACTTCTTTACAATTTAGTCCCTAGGCTCAGAAATGAAATTCATTCAATTTTATCCCTACCCAAGCCTAGCCAAATATTAAACATACTTATATCAGCCCATATATTTCACATATTCACACTTTTACCACACAATTTATCATGTTTCTCAATTTAATCCCTAATTGATAATTTTATCAAAAATCACTTAACAAATGTTGTTTATCTAACAACAACCATTTATTTTATACCATAAAAAATCAAAACACATACACGTTCATCAATGGTAAAACCCTAATACTTTAACAGTTTCTCAAATTAGTCCCTGGGCTAACTAGATTAAGCTACAACGACTCCAAAAACATAGAAATCATTAAAAACGTAACCGAAATTCACTTACATGCAGTGGAATAGCTTGATCGAACATAAAATCTCCTCCAATGGTGATTTTCGATTGAACTTAGATGAAATGAAGAAGATGATACCTTTGTTTTAGTTAATTTTTATCATTATTTACTAATTTACCTTTATAACCTTTTAAAACATTAAAAATTTCACTTATACCAAGCCAACATCTTCCAATAACTCATTTATGGGCTAATTACCATATAAGGACCTTCACTTTGAAGTTCTATAGCTATTAGATACCTTTAGCTAATAGAACTCAAGTTTTGCACCTTACGCAATTTAGTCCTTTTTATCAATTTAAGCATGCAAACGTTAAAATTTCTTAACAAAATTTTTATACAATCATAATATCATGCTTTGAACCTCAAAATAATAATAAAATAATTATTTCCACTTCAGATTTGTGGTCCCGAAACCACTGTTCTGATTTAACTGAAAACGAGCTGTTACAATAATTCTATATTTATAGGATTATAAATTTATATATACATTTATATTGTCTTATATAAATTTTGATAAGTTGGTGTAAAAGAGTGATATTCCTATTTTTTTTTCTTATTATATCTTGTTTTGAATAGTTTATTATTGTGATTTAATTTAGAGAATAATTTTGTTATACTTCGTTTAGACTTGGACACGTGTCAACATGACAAGCTATCGGAGAAATGCCCACAGTTAGCTCTTCAACTCTACATTATCCGATCTCTTTCACTTGGATGTCTCTGTGGCTACTCCTCCCGAAACTCTGCTCTCCATCCAATCCTCCTACTTACTCTCTTCTAAAAGACATGGACCTCCTCTTCCATAGAAAATCCGCCCACTTGGCAAACATCTTCATTTGTCATCCTCTTTTCGTGTATGAACACTCTCCAAGTGTGAACATGCCATTGAAGGTCATTGATCCCATTTGAGCGTAAAAATCTCATATCGCCATAATAGAATGGGCCCCATTGTGCACTTCCTTCATGTACTCTCGATGACAACTTCTCCGCAACGATCCGTTATATCACACTAGACAAGAGGACATTTCTTATAAATAACTTCCTAAATGATGAAAAAGAAATCTTTTGGAGTCCTTAAGATATCCTTGAGCACTAACCTCTTTAGCTTTCTCCCTATCCTTTTGTATTTTTCAGCTCTCCACCTTTTAAAGTGAGCTGGCCTCCTAAACACCACTATATCCTCTTTCTTGATCTCCTCTTTGGTATATATTGTATTAACAAATTTATATGTTTATATCATGTCCTAATTCACATATTTTCACATAATTTATCATATTTTTTATTTAAATTTTGGTGTTCATTTCGTGCCTTGTGTGTAAAGTAACATTAAGTTATATAATTCATTACACATAAATAAATCATTTTAGATAAATTTGAATATATCATTATATTTGTTTTATGATTATTTTTCTCATGACATGAACTATCATATAAATTTATCAACTAATTCAATATTTTAAATTTAAATTTATTTATTTAAGAATAAATTATGGTACAAGTCATATTTAAAAGTTAATCCAACTTTATGAATTGCAGTGAGCAGACATATTCTAATTAAATTAAGAAAAAGCCGACAAATAAAACCAAGATATACGAGTCAAGATCTTGAAACTCATTAGACAAAGATGTCTTGGTTAAGTAGGCCGGCTGGGTCTACTTCACTTACTTTACTTAATTCATTAATACGGAGAAAGTTTTAAATAAAAAAAAAAACCCTAATTGACTGACTTGCTTCAGTCTAAATTTACATAAATAATAAAAATTATAAAAATATTAATATAAAAATAATATTTAATAATATATGAATAATAAAAAGGAATAATATGATAAATTTAGATTTGGATGTCTTTAACTTATATGAAACAATTATTAAAGTTCTTATTAAATGATTCCAGTATTCTATAAATAAATGTCTCCAACAAAGAAATTTCCAGATTTCCAATTGTCCTGTTAGAGGAAACTAAGAAATTTCCAAGTGATCAGACTTTTCACGTTATCTCATTTATTTGTTTATTTTTTAGGTTAATATCAGAGTTTTTTTATTTAAATTATTTTAGGTCGACATCAGAGTTCTTTATAAATTGGATATACGTTTTTAGGTCGACATCAGAGTTCTTTTACTTTCTAGAAAGATTGTAAAAAGGTTTTACAATTTTCTGAGGGAGCAAGGCTCTTGCCTCCATTGATTTAGTTCTTGGCTCCTACTAACGTGAAAATTAGGCTTTGATTTTAGAGATTTTTTACCCAATTTGATTGATTGTAATCATTTGAGATATGGTGTCACAGTTCGACTCAGATTTTTGTGCTCCTTTTTTCAACGCCAAAAAATCTTAAACCCCAGTATTATAGAAACCCTAATCCTAAGCCTTTCAATTAAACCATAAAATTTAACTATTTTATTTAAATATTACTAATTTAAGTATTTGTTATATTTATTCTTCATATGTCTTGTTACAGTCGTGGTATTGTCATTATGTAATTTGATTACAGGAAATAATACTTGTACAAGCCCAATTTGCCCGGGGCCCAACCAAGCTAAAAACCCAATTACATTAAACCCAAACAGCCCACTAAGACCCAAGACCCAAATATAGCTGGCCCAAAAAAATTAATCTGTATATTAAACCCTAGCGCCAGCCTTAGGCCTCGCTTTGCCAAAGCAGCCTCACTCGCGCCGCCGCTCCCGCCCACACACCTCTGACACCTGCAAGGACGAGGGAAACACGCAAACAGAAAAAAACAAAGAGAAGACAACAAAATAATAGCAGAGAACAAAGCAAAAACAAACAAAAAACTGAATCTATTAATCGGTTATAAAAAACAAAAGCAAACCCCTTGTACTCTCTTCTTCCTTTTTTACGAACTATCAGAAATCGAAAAGCAAAAAGGTTGATTCCGATTTTATTTTGCTGTTACTGTTTGCTTTTTTTTATCTTTATCTTTATTTTTATTATTTTAAAACTTTCACAAACAAACTCAAAAAGAAAAGAGCGAGGAGACCATACCGAGCCGCTTCTGGCGCTGGCTGTCGAAGCCTCGTCTCCATCGTCGAAGTCGGACTGAAGGCAGGAAAGGGGGGTTTCTTCTCTGGGGTTTTCGAGGCTTCAAAAGGGTTCCAAGAAAGGGCCAAAATGCCCAGTTTTGGGCATCACCGGCCACCGATACGGTGGTGGCACGGTGGTGTGAAGGGCGGCTGAGGAAGCCCGATCGTCGGGCACGAAAGGGAGAGGGAGAGACTGAGGTTTTTGGAGTTTTTCTGAAAAGGGGGGGTCTGCAAATAAAAAAAAGGAAATTTGGGGCTTAAATCTGCCCACCAAAACGGCACCGTTTCATGGGTTTCCCCAGGTGCCAAAACAGCGTCATTTTGGGGAAACCCGTGCGACCCGACCCGTATAGCAGGGGGATCCGCGTGTTTTTACCTTGAATGGGTAAATTACGCGTTTGATCCTCCTATGTTGCGCCCCTATTTAATTGTATCTAATTGCATTTTTTAAAAAAAATTTCAATTTTACCTCGAATTCGCAATGCATTTCAATTTAGCCCGGCACCAAACGCCGCAAGCACTCAAGGGTCAAGTTATGTACCCATCCGATCCTCAGAAGTTCACGCGCATGGCACCATGGTCCCCGACGCCTTTATTTTTACCCTCCCTTTTTACTTTGATTTCAAATTTGTCCTTAATCTATTTAGTTTGTTTAATTCTTTTAAAAAAAAAAAACTGTTTCGTATATGAATACAATATTTTATTTATTATTTATTTTATTTTATATATTACCTAGTCTAAACTATTATATATCGACTTTTAAATTTTATATGTTTATATATATACATTTCTTTTTTAAAAATGGTTTTATATATTATTTAGTTTAAACCTTTATCATAACATTTTAAATTGCTCTATATATTATTTACTTCAAACTTTTTGTTACGTATCATGTGCCTAAAATTGTTTTATTACTTATTTTAAAATTGTCTTGTGTATTATTTGTTTTTTTATATTATTCATTTCGTCATTCTTTGATTATTAATGCTAGAATTTAAATAACGAATATTGCTTGATTATTGTCATTGTATTTTTTTAATTCGCTTATTTCATACCTTGTGTATTATTGTCATTCACTCAGATTATATTGTGTTCATGCATACTTGTCCCATGCACGTTACTATATTCTTATGTCATCACATCGTAAATTAAACCCTAACACATTTTTTTTTTAATTTAGATCGTTGTATTTTACTTTAAAACAAAATAAAGTATGCCTTTACATGTTGTATTCGCTATTACTCAAAAACTGAAAATTTTTCAAAATAAGGTAATATTTCGCGTTTTGGAAATTCGAGAAAATCGTGCCCTAACTTACTGGGTTTCGACTTTTCTTGTTTAGCCTAAATAACGGAATATCCTTTTAAAACAAAATACGAGTTTGAAATAAAAAGCTTATTCTCGAGAATACAAAGTGTTGTGCCCTAACTTATTGGGTGTGACATCTCGTTACCTCGAGATAAGAATTTCTAAAAATGACAATATTCCGTATTTAGAAATTCGAGAGACCGTGCCCTAACTTACTGAGTTTCGTTCTTTCTCGTTTAATCTAAATAATCGAATATTCTTTTAAAATTAAAATACGCGTGCTTTTAAATAAAAGGCGGGCTTATTCTCATGGATTCGGGGTGCCGTGTCCTAACTTACTAGATGTGGCATTTCGTTGCCTCGAGATGAGATGGTCTTTAATGTTTGTTCCAACTCATTCAAGTTTTTAGTAAAATTAACATTAATAAAAAATGATCGTATTTTTAAAATTCGTTCTCGGTTTTCAACTTTCGAAATTAAGACACTAATTAATCAACTGTACCAATTTTGGGCGTGACGAGGTGCTAATCCTTCCTCGCACGTGAATCGACTTCTAACTCGTTTTCTCGAATTTCGTAGACCAAAAACACTGTTTTAGTAAACCAAAACGTTTTATTAAAACAAAGGTGATCCGATCACACCTAATAAAGATCGGTGGCGACTCTCATTTTTATTTTCGTTTTCAAAACCCTAGTCGATTCCCGTTTTCAAAAAAATGGTTTCGACAGCTTGGCGACTCCACTGGGGATCTAAATAAGAGAGTCAAGCCAAGAGTTGATTACTTTTTGTCTTCTTGTCAAAAATTGAAAACTCGGTTTAATACGATCCTTTTGTTACATTTCATTCGTCTTTGTTACGATTTTCATCATTGTGGTTTATAATTGCTGTGTTGGTTTAAGTTTTGGTATCTTCTGTACATTGCATCGCATGATCGGTCGATCTTACCTTTTTAAGTGGGAGTGAGAAGCTACTCCTTCGTGAGGTTTTCACCTTCGTGCAAGATAGTGGATCACTTTCGGGATACATCATACCTATGTCTTCGTGAGATTTTCGTCTCCGTGCAGCCATAGGGAAATGTATTCCCCTGAACTGAACTCGGTCCGTATGAGCCTATAATGGGTGAGGATCGAGGAATCTGCTGGTTCAGGTACCTCTCTTTAGAACCAAACCGTATATAACGAACCTTAGGAGCCCACCTTAAGTAGAGCCATGCCAAACCCTAGTGGTCACCTATTTAGGTAATCTATTTTGTTGTTTATTTTTCTTGTGCTAACGTGTTTTGTTTTGTTTATGATTGCATTACATTGCATTGCATTGCATCACATCATCTTAGAAAGGAGGTGTTGATTCATATTCGATTACTAAATAGAAGAGCTTGTCATAAGAAAATGGATTTCTCGATAAAGTGGATTATAATACGGTCGTCTGAATATGGTCCAAGTAAACACAACGAGAAAAGGCTGATAGTTCACGGAAGAATACAAAATTTTGCCCGAAAATCCAAGCCGGCAAAGATTATTCGAGAGTCATTATGTCTCGAATTTATTAAAGGAGCTAACAAACATCGCGAGGATAAGTGAGCAATGAGTCGTGGCCCGGATCAAGCAAAAAGGAGCTAATGGAGACATCTTTGGGAAAATTCGCAAGATTTGACCATAGCATCCAGATATAAAGAAAAGATTAGTGTCTTCACCTGGACTATGAGGAAAAGGCCGCATATGTAATCCGTTTTATGTAAAGAAATTTGTTTTCTAGAAAAGTTGTTCTAATAGAATTGAATTCAGAATCGACGCCTTTCTTTCTTTTGCATTCATTCCATGCATCTACATTGCATTGCATCATTTGTATTAGTTTCATAAAAAGACCCTGATTAATTAAAATTATGACAGTTACCCTGGAAACCAATAAAAGTCCACCGACAAAATATCACTACGGTACCCATCACAAAACGAAAGCAATGGATCAAAGAATGGAAAGACTAGAACAAATGCAAAGGGATATGCAAGATCAATTGCAAGCACGGATGCAAGAGTAATTAACCAAAATACAACAAGACATGAGGGATCAGATGCTGGAATCTCAAAGAAATATGATGAACCAACTGGCCCAGCTATTGGCCGGAGGTCCCGACAAAGGAAAGAGCCCTGTGACCAATCCTGGTGATGACAATGAAGAACCTCCCTATCCTCCAGGTTTTACCCCGACAAACATCCCACCGCAACCAGATGAGAATCCACAAAGAGTACCTGTTACCATCAGGCCCCAATATCAGGCTGGTGTTCCGACACAGATAAACTTTCCAACGGGCTTGGGTTCTAACCCAGGGGATAATCCAACTAATCCCGTTGTCCCGGATCTCGACGATGTGGCAGAGATGGAGAAAACAAGGAGGGATTTGCCAAAACAACTTGAGGACCGATGCCGATTATTGGAAGAGAAGTTTAGGGCAATGGAGAACACCGATTATCATTGTGGAATCGATGCAAAAGATTTAAGCTTAGTCCCTGACTTGGTACTCCCGCCAAAGTTTAAGACTCCGGAGTTCGAGAAGTATAATGGGGCTAGCTGCCTTGAAGCTCATATTACGATGTTCTGTCGGAGGATGATAGGATACGTCAATAATGACCAGCTGTTAATCCTCTATTTTCAAGACAGCCTGATCGGATCTGCGGCCAAGTGGTATAACCAGTTAAGTCGTGCCCAAATCGGTTCATGAAAGGACTTGGCATAAGCTTTCATGAAATAATATGGCCACGTGACGGACATAGCACCCGACAGAATCACACTGCAAAACATGGAAAAGAAGCCAAGTGAGAGCTTCAGGCAGTATACCCAACGATGGAGAGAGATAGCGACGCAAGTCCAACCACCCCTCCTAGAAAAAGAAACCACAATGCTTTTTATCAACACTTTAAAGGCCCCATTCATCACCACATGCTGGGAAGTGCCACACAAAGTTTTGCGCATATAGTGATGATCGTGAGATAATATAAAACGCGATAAGATGCGGAAGATTGAAGCGTAAGAAAGCACCAAAAGGTCACCAGAAACAAGGAAAATGAAATAAGTATCCTTAGCGTGCATTCTAAATCTGTTATCAGAGGCCAACGGAGAGTCAGAACCACTAGCTATCAAGGCTCTTCAAGGCAAGAATCCAACTCAAGGCCAAATACAGAAAGGCTCCAGTTCACACCCATCCCGATGACATACAAGGAGCTTTATCAAAATCTATTTGATATGCATGTGGTGTCTCCTTACTACCCAAAACCAATGCAGCCCCCATACCCCAAATGGTATGACACAAAAGCTCAATGTGAGTATCATGCAGGGATTACAGGGCATTCAATAGAAAACTGCCTTGCTTTCAAGAAGTTGGTCGAAAGGTTCATCGAAATGGGAATTGTGAAGTTTGACGATTCTTCAGAACCTAATCGCTCTGACAAAGCAGTAAATGCGATAGTTGAAAGTGGGGGCAAAAGAGTTGCGATGACTTGAATAAGACAAGAGCCCGAAAGGAATATCGAGGATCTGAATGACATATCTGAAGAAGGAACTAGAGAATAAAGTTTCCAAGCCCTTACATACTGGGGAGAGTTTTGAACAATGGGACTGTGGAAGAGATCCCTGTGTTTTTAGAACTAATTTAGAGTAATATTCAAAACACGCTTGTTGCCTTAAGCCTAGAGGCAATAAGAGTCCTTTTGTGAAATAGGCTTGTGTCCAAAATCTTTATTTCAATGAAATGCATCTTTTGAGCAAATATTCTTTTATTTTTTTCTTTTTTCCATTTCATACTATGAATTCTTTTATTCTTTGAGTTCTCTATCAAATATTCTTTTATTCTTCATCCATGATCATACCATACAAATAATCATTCTTAGATTCATTTAAATCTTTCTTCATACCTACAATAGGTACCCAGATATCAACGACATGAGCGACGTTGCTACTGACCCAGAATCTCCTTTTGAGCGAGATATGTGTCTAGGGGGATCTCGAGACTTTGAAGATAACAAAGATTGTAACCTATCTCCTGATTTGTTAAGGATGGTAGAACAAGATGAAAAATAGATACTACCTTATAAAGCATCATTGTGAGCCTAGAAGAAGAGAGGGAGGTGAAGATTGAAGCCTATCTCACTACAGAGACAAAGAGAGACGTCATTCCAAGAATTCAAAGATGTTTTCACCTGATCGTATAGGCTAAAGAAATCTTAGAAGAGGAACACATGCTAATGGTTTCACAATGGCCAGACAAATTATGAAGTTCGAGTACTGCTGGTCCACCATGGAAAAGGATTACATCAGCTATACCAAAAAAATATCATGAAAAATGATTGAGACTCATAAAAATTATCATATATGCTTGTCGAACGTCTATCAGAACCTCTACCGGGGCAAAGCCTTTCTCATTGGAATAGAAAGGGTTTTGCCCATTGAAGTTAAGATTCTTTCTTCCCGAGCGTGGGCTGAGTCAAAATTGGATGAAGTAGAGTAGATCCAATCCCGATCTGATCAGTTGAACTTAATTGAAGAAAGAGGCTAAGGGCTATCCTCACGGTCAAGTGTACCAAAAGCAAATGATACGAGCTTATAACAAGGAGGATTGCCCTAAAGAGTTCCATGAATGAGACCTAGTTTTGAAAAGGATCCTTCCCATACAAAAGGACTTCTGAGGAAAACGAATGCCAAACTGGGAAGGACCGTATGGGGTAAAGAAGGCCTTCTCTAGAAAGGCATTGATTTTGACCGAGAGGGATGGCCAGGACTTGCCTAATCCTATGAGTTCAAACCAAGAAGTATTTCAAAAAAAAAAAAAAAAAAAAAGGGAAAATATGAGAAAATAAAGAAAAAAGAAAAAGGAGAGGCCAAGGTGAAAACCCGAAAAGGGCGCCTTGAGACCAAAAGGGATTTGAGTTGAAAACCCGAAAAGGGCGGCTCAAATTTTGATCAAAGTGGGGCATTCAGTGGTCTTGCTATGCCTGAATTAACAATGAAGAAGTATGATACGTCTTGGGGCATCGACAAAGTATTCTGGATTCCTTAAACACATATTGAGCTCAAAATAGTCCTCAAGAAGTTCGTACAGAGAAGCTCAGGCTGCGATATCTTGGGCACCTAGTTTTCATCTTACCCACATTGAATTTGCTATCTTTGATTACTTTATTCTTTTCAAGATACGCTCCCAATAAATTTCATTAATTCATTCTCATTTTGTGTTTTTCCAAAATTTGATATCTTGATTAATTTATTCAATTCGAGCCTTGCTTTCAATTAATTTCCTTCCGGTCCATTGTTATGATCTTTGTCAAGCATTTTGCATTGAAATAACGATTAGTGGACTAATAATACTTTCATAAAAGGAGTTTCGCATATTACTTTGGAAGCTTCTAAATAATACAAGAACCTGAAACAGGATTGTTGTTTAGAACTCACCAAGCCTAAGGTTTGGAAACATTGGAGAAAGATGATTACCTCTTCAGACTTTTTATCAGTTGAACAAAAAGACAAGACATTTCATCGGTGATACAACCTCGGCAAACAATGAGCAATGTCACCAAGTGAACAAGGGATTATTCTGAAAAGAAAATGATACTGTGATTCACGCAAATATCGTGCACATACATCCGGTCATTATACCCAAAGAAATGGTGTAACAGATCAAATTGGTTGAAGATGATACAAATCCTATACCTGAGTTGCAAAGCAGACGGATGGAAGAAACCAAATGTTATTCTCCTAGAGTTGCGGTAGGAGGTACAAATTTTATGTCCCAAAAGGTACAGTGGAAGGGACTCTGAAATTACAACGGGGCAAGCATGCTGAGCTGAATATGATTGTTTCTTTGGGTTTTCCATCAAGAATACCAGCCGAACAAGATAGCAGCATAATACTTCAGTGATGATGCCTTGATGAACAATGAGCGATGACACCTTAAACTTTTAAAAAGGGATCATTCTCATGAAATTCTGCATTCATGCAAGACACATTTAGTTAGGAGCATTTGATTTATTCCGATTATTGCATCCTGATCCTTATAGGTTTAACAAAGGATCACTCTCATGACATTATGCATTCATGCAAATGTCATTGCATCCTAATCATTGTAAAAAGACCATTCTCATGACATTCTGTATTCATGCAAATGTCGTCCATAATACATTTAGTTAGGAGCATTAGATTTATTCTGATCATTGCATCCTAATCATTTGGCATAAACATAAGCATAAGAAATCGAGTCTACAGATATATGTCCCGTGAGGGCGGTGTAGAAATATCAAAGATTACGATCTTGTCTCCCAAGCAAAGAGTGGAGCAAATCAAGACGGCGAATCTTATCTCCATGAAGTAGCGGGTAGATTTAAGCCATCGCCTTATCTCCCCCAAGCGGCAAGGAGTAGATCAAGAGTATGATCTTGTCTCCTAAAAAGAGGGAGCAGATCGAAACGATTTAATCTTATCTCCATGAAATAGCGGAGTAGATTTAAGCCACCAACCTCGTCTCCTTGAAGATACAAATGAGCAGCCGAAATTACCAATTTTCATTTCCTTAAAGTTTTAGTAGAGAAGATCAAGCTACAAATCTCTTCTCCCCGAATTCTTATCCCTTTGAAGTTCCAATGAAGTAGGTCGAAGCTACAAAATCCTTCTCCCCCGAAATCCTCATTTCCTTGAAGATTCAAAGAGAGAAGATCAAGCTACAAATCTCTTCTCTCCGAATTCTTATATCCTTAAAGTTCTAATAGAGAAGATCAAGCTACGAATCTCTTCTCCATGAATTCTTGTCTCATTGAAACTTCAAAGGAGTGGATCAAAGCTACAAATCCCTTCTCCCCGAAATTACATTGAGGATCAATTCTCATCTCCATGAAATTCCAAATGAGTAGGTCAAGCTACAAATCCCTTCCTCTTGAGATTACATAGAGCCACAATTTTACTTTTTTGAAGTTCCAGTGAGTAGATCAAGCTCCAAATCTCTTCTCTCTAAGATTACATTGGAGCGAATAAAGCCACAAACCTTATCCCCGGTTGCAAAGCAAGCAGTTGAAGTTACAAGTCTTATCTCCCCGGTTGCAAGTGAGCAGATCAAGATAGCAAATCTTATCTCCTCAAGTTGCAAAGTGGAATAGATTGAAGTTATAAATCATGATCTTATCTCTCTCCGGTTGCAAAGAGAGCGTATCAAACAAACCTTATATCCCCGGTTGCAAAGCAAGGTGTTAAAGTTACAAGTCTTATCTCCCTGGTTGCAAGTGGAGCAGCATCAAGATAGCAAATCTTATCTCCTTGAAGTTGCAAAGGGAACAGATTGAAGCTATAAATCATGATCTTATCTCTCTAAAGTTGCAAGAGAGCAGATCAAAACAAACCTTATCCCCTGGTTGCAAAGCAAAGTTGAAGTTACAAGTCTTATCTCCCCGGTTGCAAAGTGAGCAGATCAAGATAGCAAATCTTATCTCCCCCGGTTGCAAAGTGGAACAGATTGAAGTTATAAATGACAGATCTTATCTCTCTCAAGTTGCAAAGCAGAGAAAGATCAAAACAAACCTTATCCCCGGTTGCAAGCAAGCAAGGTTGAAGTTACAAGTCTTATCTCCTAAAGTTGCAAAGTGAGTAGATCAAGATAACAAATCTTATCTCCCCGGTTGCAAAGTGGAACAGATTGAAGCTATAAATCATGATCTTATCTCTCCAAGTTGCAAGAGAGCGTATAAAAACAAACCTTATCCCCGGTTGCAAAGTGGGTAGGTTGAAGTTACAAGTCTTATCTCCCCGGTTGTAGTGGAAAAGATTAAAGCGATAAATCCTATACCTCTAAAGTTGCAGTGAAGTGGACCAAAGTAACAAGATACGGTGGACAGAAACGAGGCTACCTGAAGAATAAAAGCATCAAGAAGTCAAGATTCGACAAAACCGGGCAAAATTGGTCTTTCTTAAAAGTCTTTGCTCTGTTCTCGTTACACGATAACGAGCAAAGATGGGCAGCTGTACAAGCCCAATTTTTCCGGGGCCCAACCAAGCTAAAAACCCAATTACATTAAACCCAAACAGCCCACTAAGACCCAAGACCCAAATATAGCCGCCCAAAAAAATTAATTCGTATAAGGCTAGAGTTTCGAAACCCTAACGCCGCAGCCTCAGCCCGCTTTGGCCAAGAACCACCGCGCGCTCCCGCCCACACGCCCGACACTGCAAGGACGAGGGAAACACGCAAATGTAAAAACAAAGAGAAGACAACAAAATAATAGCAGAGAACAAATCAAAAACAAAACAAAAACCGAATCTATTAATCTGTTATAAAAAAAGCAAAACCCCTTGTACTCTCTTCTTCCTTTTTTACTTAACTATCGTAAATTGAAAAGCAAAAAGGTTGATTCCGATTTTATTTTGTGTTATCGTTAGCGTTTTTTTTTTTATCTTTATTTTATTTTTATTGTTTTAAAACTTTCACAAACAAACTCAAAAAAAAAAGAGCGAGGAGACCATACCGAGCCGCTTGGCGCTGCTGTCGAGCCTCTCGCTCCGCTGCCGGTCGGAATGAAGGCAGAAAGGGGGTTTCTTCTCCGGGGTTTTCGGGCTTCAAAAGGGTTCCGAGAAAGGGCCAAAAGGCCCGATTTTGGGCATCATCGCCCACCGATACGGTGGTAGCATGGTGGTGCGAAGGGTGGCTGAGGAAGCCCGATCGTCGGGCATGAAAGGGAGAGGGAGATACTGAGGTTTTTGGAGTTTTTTTTTGAAAAAGGGGGGTCTGCAAATAAAAAAAAAGGAAATTTGGGGCTTAAATCTGCCCACCAAAACGGCATTGTTTCATGGGTTTCCCAGCGCCAAAACGGCGCTGCTTTGGGGAAACCCGCATGACCGACCAGATAGTAGGGGATCCGCGTGTTTTTACCTTGAATGGGTAAATTACGCGCTTGATCCTCCTATGTTGCGCTCCTATTTAATTGTATCTAATTGCATTTTTTTAATTTTCAATTTTGCCCCGAATTGCAAGCGGCATTTCAATTTAGCTCCAAGACCAAACGTCGCGCACTGTGGGTCAAGTTATTTACCCATCCGATCCCCGTAAGTTCACGCAAGCATGGCACCATGGTCCCCGCGCCTTTTATTAATTTTTATTTTTACCTCCCTTTTACTTTGATTTCAAATTTGTCCTTATCTGCTTAGTTTGTTTAATTCTTTTTTAAAAAAGTCAAGCTTTGTATATGAATACAATATTTTATTTATTATTAATTTTATTTTATATATTACCTAGTCTAAACTATTATATATCGACTTTTAAATTTTATATGTTTATATATATACATTTCTTTTTTAAAATGGTTTTATATATTATTTAGTTTAAACCTTTATCATAACATTTTAAATTGCTCTATATATTATTTACTTCAAACTTTTTGTTACGTATCATGTACCTAAAATTGTTTTATTACTTATTTTAAAACTGTCTTGTGTATTATTTGTTTTTTTTATATTATTCATTTTGTCATTCTTTGATTATTAATGCTAGAATTTAAATAACGAATATTGCTTGATTATTGCCATTGTATTTTTTTTAATTCTTTCATTTCATACCTTGTGTATTATTGTCATTCACTCAGATTATATTGTGTTCATGCATACTTGTCCCATGCACGCATTATATTCTTATGTCATCACATCGTAAATTAAACCCTAACACATTTTTTTTTAATTTAGATCGTCAGATTTTTACTTTAAAACAAAATAAAGTATGCCTTTACATGTTGTATTCGCTATTACTCAAAAACTAAAATTTTTCAAAATAAGGTAATATTTCATGCTTTTGGAAATTCGAGAAAATCATGCCCTAACTTACTGGGTTTCGACTTTTCTCGCTTAGCCTAAATAACGGAATATCCTTTTAAAACAAAATACGAGTTTGAAATAAAAAGCTTATTCTCTAGAATACAAAGTGTTGTGCCCTAACTTATTGGGTGTGACATCTCGTTAGTTCTCGAGATAAGAATTTCTAAAATGACAATATTCCGTATTTAGAAATTCGAGAGACCATGCCCTAACTTACTGGTTTCATTCTTTCTCGCTTAATCTAAATAATCGAATATTCTTTTAAAATTAAAATACACGTGCTTTTAAATAAAAGGCGGGCTTATTCTCATGGATTCGGGTGACGGTCCTAACTTACTTGATGTGGCATTTCGCTGCCTCGAGATGAGATGGTCTTTAATGTTTGTTCCAACTCATTCAAGTTTTTAGTAAAATTAACATTAATAAAAATGATCGATTTTTAAAATTCGCTCTCGGTTTTCAACTTTCGACATTAAGACACTAATTAATCAACTGTACCAATTTTGGGCATGAAGAGGGTGCTAATCCTTTCTCGCACGTGAATCGACTCCCAACCCGCTTTTTCGAATTTTGTAGACTAAAAACACCGCTTTAGTAAACTAAAACGCTTTATTAAAACAAAGGTGATCCGATCACACCTAATAAAGATCGTGGTATACTCCCATTTTTATTTTCGCTTTCAAAACCCTAGTCGATTCTCATTTTCAAAAAATAGTTTCGATAATACCGACTCAAATGTGTGTTCCTAGAGTCATAAGAATCTAAACCCAATGTGAGGAATTAGGAAGACTTGATTTGATATCTGAATGATAATGATTTGATTGTACATATAATTACCATCAACAAGAAATTGCATGAATTAGATTGTAAATGTTGCATCCTAATTAGAGATTGGTATGCTCAATATAGATCCTTAAGAAGATTGCTTATAACCATTAAAACGTACTTTAGCTTATATGCACCAGTGATGAAAAAAAAGGGCTAAATATGACATTATAATTGAAGAATTTGTGAAGTTATAATATAGGAAGGAGGCTACGAAGAAGTCAACCTTCTTTATTAAATGAATAATGCAAACTAAAAAATAATAGTTGTTCAGTTTTTCACCAAGTTGCCCATTTTGATGTCAGAGTGGGTAAGAAACTTTTTAACTTCATTCCTGCCATTATTAAAGTGTGACATAATTAATCCATTTGATTGTAAATTCTATGTTATTATTATTATTTTCTTTAATTTGCTATTATGTGTACTTACCTGTAAAATATAATTGAATTAAACATTTAAATTACATAGAGTCTAATCGAATTAACCATATAATATGTGTTTGATTGGGTGTTGAATTCGGCCTACAAATATGGGCTGACTCCAACCCTTTCTTATAATATGTAACACCAAACTACAACCTTTCAAACTCTAAATTCTAACTTCAATTGAAGAAAACCTCAGAAAATCTTAATTCGAATGCTTTTCTAGACCATAGTTTTTTAAGTGTTGAGCTGAGCTGTATTTGACTTCTTTTATTTTGGTTTTTATAATTGTTTTTTGGGGCTGAGACTAGGTAAGTGTAATAGGTCCAATTCGCTCTAGTCCAAAATAAAAATAAAGTCCAAAACAAATAAAAAGGTCCAGTTATAAAAATAATAATAATTACAATCCAAAAATTGAAAATCCAATATGCCCAAATTTTAAACCCAACAGATTATTAATGAGTCAAAATAGGGTTTCGTAAAAGTCAAACCCTAGTTAGCCCCCAAATACGCCTCCATGTGCGTCTTCAGCGCACCCACCGCTCGAGGACTACCTCCGTTGCACCAAAATGGCAAAAAGCCGGAATCTTCGCCCGTTAACCTTGCCTGCAAAAAAAGAAGAAGAAGAATAAACAGAAACGAAAAAGAAAAAAAAGCAAGAGACAAACAACAGAGAAACAAAAGCAAAAATAATAAATATTGTAATATTTTTGGCTATAAAAAGCCAGAACGCTTGTATTATAGTTTTTTGGATACGAAAATACAAAGAAATACAAAGAATATCAATAAAAAAATCAAAGAAAAGGTGATTTTATTTTTTGTTCATTTCGAAATAACAATAAAAATAATTTTTTTTATTTCTATCTTTATTTTTTTGAAACCCTAAAAAAAGAAGGAAATAATTACCGGGAATCGCCGTCCTCGCCGCAGTCGAAGGCTTCGTCGGGAAAGGGTGAAACCTTTCGGTTTCTTTGCCCATGGCCGAGCACCGGTGAGATTTCGGGGATTTAAACCCAGATCGGGGTCCCTTTCAAAAGATGGTTAAAAAGTGAAACTTTTCGCTTTTTCCCACGCAGAACGGCAGAGTCGAACACCCCAAACCCGCCCACAAGTCCCGAACCGGATCCGTATGCTTCTTAAGAAAAATTCGCTTTATCGCTTTGTAAAAGATGTGATGTTGTGGTAAAAGAATAGATTTGAAGTACGTAACTTGTTAAAACTGCTTTTTGTAATTTAAATTTGTATTTATAAAATCATTTAAAAATAAATTATTTATCAAAAGAAAATCCAAATTTAGAACTATTTATTATTATTTTGAAAACCATAAGTATTTAGATGTCAAAACATTTTCATACGATTATCGAAAATATTTAATTGTTTAGTTGAAATTGATCGTAGCAGTAATATAAATTAAAAACGAAAAGTAATATAGCTAATGGCTGCCTTATTACAAAAACATATCCCAAATTAAATCCTCAAGTATATAAGAAAACGTAATAAGTTTAATATAAGGAAAACCAAATATCGAAGTTGAGCAATGGCCACCTCGTAGTCCTCGCCGACCCGGTCCAAATCATTGAGTATCACCAAAAGATATCCCACTAAGGGTGAGTCATCAGACTCAATGTGTAACAATACACTAAAAGTCCAATCGATCATAGCAATAAGCCCATAATACAAAGAAATTAAATAATAACCGATTAAATCACATGTACATATAAACTAAGATGCAATCCCGAGCCCAACCTAGATATCCATCCGCTACACACCACCCGCATTCTACCAATCACACCGTGGGGATTACTAAATCGACCTCCATCCGCTACACACCATCGGAAGGCGCTTGTCGCAGCCAACATGCACATCGCTCTTATAAATTGTGGCATGGCTACTCGTGATAATTGTGACAGAGTCACCGATTCATAATATCGCGGACCGGTCACCGGATTCATAATGTCGCGGACCAAGTCACCGGATAATGTGATAAAACCACCGAACACTTCCTTTATCAAAATCACCCATATGCCCATGCATTAAACACATTATTTCGATATCATGCCATATAACCCCAAATTCATAAATCTAATCATACACATTTCATATTCATGCTTATAGCATTATTAACGATGCAGATATCATGCCATGTACATTACCCCAAAATCATAACAAAATCGGATATGTCTCATATTAAAATTATACATAGTACTAAGGGATAACGTACTCAATTCATCGTACTCATTGAATGGTACCCAAGCCATAATCATTCATATTTCTTTATTAACAACTTTTATCAATAATGCTATTAATCTATTAGAAGTTTAGTGTAGGCTACACACCTTGTAAACACGAAGAATGATAGAATATTTAAGATTTTCGACTTTTGCCTACAACGCCGACAAAGACCTACATAACACTTATATGAGAAATCGACATCACTAAAAGATATGGCCTTTGGCCGAATATCATTATCTCCTTACCTTGGATTATTCAAATCCCGAATGATTCCCCTAAACGTTGGCTACAAAGAAACCCCGAACTTTCCTTCAAGTTTCGCCAAAGATAATAAAAAGGGATTAGATTCCTAGATTCGCTAATCCAAAAGAAAAGAAAGAAAATGATTGATAGATAATCCTTACCAGAATACGTAGATTGATTCACCCTTACTTGAACTATAAAGGATTCGACCTTAACAATTAAAAAGAAAAGAAATGGTGATTTTGGCTTTAACAAAAGAGAAGAGAAAAGATGGTGGAAATAGAGAATGGTTTCGCTAAGAGAAAGAAGGAGAAAAGAGAAAGAGAAAGAAAAGAAAAAGAGAATATGAGATATGCCCTTGGTGCTAGGATGATTTTTGCAGACTAGAGAGGAAGAAAAGAAATGAGAAATGTCTTCTAAACTTTTGGTGTTTTCGGCAATAGAGGAAAATAAAGTTGAGAGAATTGGCACTTAAACCAAAATGACCAAAAATTGATAGCCACACAAGACAAAACTTACACCTATTGTCAATGACCAATTCGGCTAAGAAGAAAAATTTGGAGAAAAGGAAAAAGATGCACAAATTGTTAAAATTTTGGCCAACTAACACCCCCTAATCCCATACAACATTCGGCCAACTCACAAGCCAACACAATCCCCTTTTTCCTCCTCATTTCTACCCTATCATCCCCTTAATCACTATCACCATTAAACCAACCCCTTAACCCTTATGTTGTTTCTAGGTTCATGGTCAAATGACCATGGAAAAACTTCCAAAACATCACCCACTCTTCAAGCCTTTTGTCCCCTAAACATTCCATAACAACTTGATTCCTTACCTTAACTACTAACTTTCCTTTTCCCTTTGGTCTACTATCCAAAAATAAAAGAAGAATCCATCCATACTAGATAAGGCTTGACTGACACTATAGGAAAGAGAACAAAAATTAAAATTCCTTCCAATTGCTAGCTAAGGGATTCGAACCTCTACCCTCATGCATTCACCCATGCGCCATCACCACTTTACTAATTGACTTGTCTTGTGATTAAACCTGAAATTAATTCTCTTAAGGCCAAACTTGCTTAGCTCCCCATCTAATACTAAAAATCTAATATTTTTCTAAAGCATTCTCCTACATTCTAAAATTCTCGAAGTCCCTAAAACTCATACAAATAGCACACAACAAAACAATGCACACATTCAAGCTTAAAAATTTCATAACCCCTAAACTCGGATATTACAATTCTACCTTCCTAAAAAAATTTCGACTCAAATTACCCGACAAGAATAAGTGAGGGTATTGCTGTCGTGATAGCTTCCTCCTGGCTCCCACTAAGCTTCTTCCGATCCATGGTTACGCCATAACACTTTGACGAGAGGAATCGATTTCTCCGAACACCTTCACATCCCGATCTAGAATTTGAATCTGGCTCCTCCTCATAGGACAAACTGATCGTAGTTCTACCTCCTCAATCGGGCACTACATGAGATGGATCCGACTGTAACGACGTAACATCAAAACATGAAATACATCATGCATTTGCTTCAACTCCAAGGTAACTCTAATCGATATGCCATCGGTCCAACCCGCCTCAAAACCCGATAAGGTCCTATAAACTCGGGCTTAACTTTCCTTTTGCACCAAATCTCATCACCTTTTTCCAAGGCGAAACCTTTAGGAACACTTGGTCTTCCACAACAAACTCTATTTCTTCCGCTTCAAATGCTGCACGACTTTTGCCTATCGATGCCTCCTTCAACCGCGTCTCGAATTACCTTAACCTTTTCTTCTGATTCACCACAATCTCGACCAAAACTCGACGCTCTCTAATTCTCGCCCAACACGTAGGAGTGCGACACTTCCGCCCATATAGCGCTTCATACGGTGCCATCCGACATCGCTTGGTAATCGTTGTTGTATGCAAACTCGCTAAAGGCAAAACTCTTCCTAGCTTCCTCTCAAATCTATCACACATCCCTTAACATATCCTCTAATACTTGATTACTCGCCGATTGGCCGCCGATCGTGGATGAAATGCCGATCAAGTCTAACTCGTGCCCAAAGCCCGATGTAATGCTTTCCAAAATCGAGACGAAACCTAGGATCCCTATCCAAATAATCGACATCGCACTCCATGCAATCTTACAACCGCCACATACAACTTCGCCAATTTTCGCAAAGAGTAATCAACTCGCATGTGTATGAAATGTGCGACTTTGTCAATCGATCCACTATCACCCATACCGAGTCTTTCTTAGTAGGCGTAAGGGGAAGCCCACTAACAAAATCCATGGTGATACGCCCCACTTCCATTGCGGAATCTTTATCTACCAAGCAATCCCAAGGAACTTGGTGTTCAAATTTTAACTTGTCGACACGCTAAGCACTTCCCAACAAATTATGTAACTTCCCGCTTAAGACCGTGCCACCAAAATTGATCCCAAGGTCCTTGTACAACTTACTACCTCCCTGCATGCATCGTGATAAGGACTACCATGCGATTCCTCGAAGAATTTTTCGCCTAAGCTCCTCATCCTTCGGCATACATGACCTTACCCTTGAAACACAAAACTCCATCGCCGTTAACACCATAATCTTCCAGCCTCCCCATCTCCGCACTTGTCAGTAGTTTAACACTTAAATCATCATCTACCAACTGCCTTTCTTTCACCGACTCAACCACATCGGCTTTACTTGTAGTTCCGCCTAACAAGCTTCCGTCGCCATAAAGACTAAGATGTGCGAACATCGCCTTAAACCGACACCACTTTCCTACTTAGGCATCTGCTACTACATTCGCCTTGCCTCGGGTGATACTCTATAGAACAATCGTAGTCTTTCAACAACTCCACCCATCTTCGTTGTCTCGATTCAGCTCTCCTTCGAGTCACAGATACTTAAGACTCTTGTGGTTCGTGGTAGATTACCGACTTTTCTCCATACAACTAATGCCTCCACACCTTAAGAGCAAAGACTACCGCCGCTAACTCCAAGTCATGCGTCGGGTAGTTAACCTCGTGAGGCCTCAACTGCCGAGACGCACACGCAACCACCTTCCCGCCTTGCATCAAAACACATCCCAATCCAATGTGAGACGATCACAATACACCACAAAGTCCTTTCCCGCCTCAGCTGAATCAAACCGAGCTTCACTAAAACCTCTTAAGCTTCTCAAAGCTCTCTTGTCGCTTATCCGCCCACACGAAAGGTATCTATTTTCTCAACAACTTCACAAAGGTGCCGCTTATCGAGGAGAATCCTTCGATTTAACCTTCAGTAGTAACCCGCTAAACCCAAGAAATCGCGAACCCTGGCCATGCACTTAGGTGGCTTCCAATCTAACACCGCTCAACCTTCCGAGGATCCACCCTTATCTCTTCCGCACACAACATGCCCTAAGAACGCAACTTCTTTCAGCCAAAATTCGTGACTTGCTGAATTTGGCATAAAGCTTCTTCTCCTCAACACTTGCAACACTATCCAAGATGCTCATCATGTCAGAACTCGACTTGGAATACACAAGAATGTCGTCTATGAACACAACAACAAACCGATCCAAGTAGGGTTGAAAACCCGATTCATCATATCCATGAATGCAGCTGGGGCATTAGTCAATCCAAACGGCATTACCAAAAATTCATAATGCCCATATCTTGTTCGTAAAGCTGTCTTATGAGTATCCGCTTCCTTCACCTTAAGCTGATGATACCCCAACCTTAGATCTATCTTTGATAATACCGCAGCTCCCCTAAGCTGATCGAATAAGTCATCTATCCTTGGCAAAGGATACTTGTTCTTGATGGTCAGCTTATTCAAATGCCGGTAATCTATGCACATACGCATAGTCCCGTCCTTCTTCTTCATGAACAAGACCGGTGCTCCCCATGGTGACACACTAGGTCGGATAAACCTACGATCAAGCAACTCTTGAATTTGAGCCTTAAGCTCAACCAACTCCTTTGGTGCCATTCTATACGGAGCAATAGATATCGGCGCTGCCTCCAGCAACAAGTCAATCCCAAATTCCACTTCACGATCCGAGGCGCCCCGAAGTTCTTCCGAAAGACATCCACGATTCTCTCACAGCCCCGACTCTTCAACACAGCTTGCCTCCTTAGCCTTCAAGGCACCGACCAATATAAGAAAAGCCAAACAACCCTTCCTAACCATCTTTTCTGCCTTAAGGGCAGATACTACATTTGATAAGTAGTTCCGTCTCTCGCCCATCACCACAACTTCCTTATCATCCATAGATCTTAGTGACATCCGCTTAGCAAGACAATCCACATTCGCACGATACTTCACTAGCCAATCCATGCCTAGGATCAAGTCAAATTCCCCAATGGCAACTCCATTAAATTAGCCTAAATCAAGGCCCCTTGATCTTCTAAAGGCACTTCCTTAAAGAGCTTATCTACTACTACAGTCTGTCCTAAAGGACTAAGTACAGTCATCTTCCTGGTACAGTCTCAGAGTTCACATGAAGAGTTCGAGATACTTCACTAGCGATGTAAGAATGAGTTAACCCTATATCTATCAAAGCAATAAAGTGGCAACCTGTAAATAAGAAACATACCCGTGATAACATCGTGGGCATCACTATCTTCCTCCGACGAACCGCAGATACACCAAAACCTGGCCGTTTAGCCTCGCGCTACCATCGCTTCGCACGAGTCCCGCGACTTACCGTAACCATTACCTCGCCACTCAACCACGAATTTCATCGATCGCCCACTCGCCACCGATTAAAACCCCGACCCATCGATTTGCTTTCTCTCAGATCCATCGGACAATCCCTAATCATATAATCCTTGGATCCACACTTAAAACATCCTCCTATCTTCTTCCAACATTCTCCCGGTGTATCTTTCCACACCGAACACAAATACGGTATTGTCCTCCCGGCAACTTGTCGACTCGCGCCCATCAACTCTAGGTTTCTTTTGAAAATTCCTGATGACCTCAAGACCCATAGCTCCTCTTATTCTTATTCGACTCGATCTCTGCTCGCCTCTCGATCCGCTTTAACTTCTTCAACCTATCCGTGTTTCATCCACTAAAATCGCAAAATCTCTCACGACGATGCGGTGCAATCAACACTCGCACTTCATCTCGCAACCCATCCTCAACCGACACACCGCTCATAATCGTGAGCTATAATCCTCCGGCATATCGGCTTAACCGCAGTAAACTCCGCTTCATACTCGGGCCTATCGACTTATTTCCTTGTACCGCATTCAAGAACGCTTTCTCTCGAGAGTCAATGTAGCTAGCTCCGACATATTTCCCTTCAAACTTAATCTTAAAATACCCCAATCCACACGATCCACAGAATACTCTCCTGACATGTTGAGCCACCACTGTACGCCTGGTCACGGCAAAATAAACAAAGAGACTTTCAACTTCTCTGGCAAAGGCACCCAAATCGCCCATGATCCTCTCGATCGCTTCTAACCAATACTCGCTACATTCTGAGCTACCCTGCATACTCCCTAAAAACCTCGGGCCCGTTAGATCTAAGTCTCTCACCCACCGACTTTCGAGCTCCATTACCCATACTAGCTCCTCGCTACTCGCTTCTAAGACTCGCAAAGATAGCCTCGCGAGCACAAAGATCATCTCCTCCGCTTTTGCTCTTGAAATTTCGCCAATACCTGGTGGCGGTGCCTCATTTTCTAACCCCGCCGCATCTAATCGGTTCCGGACATAGCCATTCTCGCTTCTATCAAGGCCCACGACTTACCACGCCCCTAGAACTCATGTCTACTTAGTGTCTTATCTGCTTTTATGAAAATTTTATGCATTAGAGTCTTTTTCACTTTCTTGTTTAAAGAAAATTTTATGCAAATGTAGTTTTAATCGCTGGTTTTTCCCCAGATAAGTACACATATACCTAGGGTCCATGTCTCTAAAGTATAGTTTTTTAGGCTTATCAACATATCAAATTAATTTATTAACAAAAGAACTTACTCATGACTTGGGTCAAGACTCGGGTGCCATGCTTCTATTAAATCATCTTAACCAAAAATTTTCAAAAAGTCATTTGGAATTAATTTTGAAAACGCTGTGGGCTTCAAAACCCAAGGCCGAGTGTTTAAAACTGGCTCGATACTGTTGAAACACCCCAAACCCGCCCACAAGTCCCGGATCGGATCTCGTATGCTTATTAAGAAAATCCGCTTTATCGCTTTGTAAAAAGATGTGATGTTGTGGTAAAAGAATAGATTTGAAGTATGAACTTGTTAAAACTGCTTTTATAATTTAAATTTGTATTTATAAAATCATTTAAAAATAAATTATTTATCAAAAGAAAATCCAAATTTAGAACTATTTATCATTATTTTGAAAACCATAAGTATTTATATGTCAAAACATTTTCATACGATTATCGAAAATATTTAATTGTTTAGTTGAAATTGATCGAAAGGTAATATAAATTAAAAACGAAAAGTAATATAGCTAATGGCGCCTTATTACAAAAACATATCCCAAATTAAATCCCAAGTATATAAGAAAACGTAATAAGTTTAATATAAGGAAAACCGAAATATCGAAGTTGAGCAATGGCCACCTCGTAGTCCTCGCCGACCCGGTCCAAATCATTGAGTATCACCAAAAGATATCCCACTAAGGGTGAGTCAATGCACTCAATGTGTAACAATACACTAAAAGTCCAATCGATCATAGCAATAAGCCCATAATATAGCAAATTAAATAATAACTCGATTAAATTACATGTACATATAAAATGAGATGCAATCCCGAGCCCAACCTAGATATCCATCCGCTACACACCACCCGCATTCTACCAATCACACCGTGGGGATTACTAAATCGAATTCTCCATCCACTACACACCATCAAGGCGCTTGCCGCACTCAACATGCACATCGCTTCTTATAAATTGTGGCATGGCTACCAGATAATTGTGACAGAGTCACCGATTCATAATATCGCGGACCAAGTCACCGGATTCATAATGTCGCGGACCGGTCACCGGATAATGTGATAAAACCACCGAACACTTCCTTTATCAAAATCACCCATATGCCTATGCATTAAACACATTATTTCGATATCATGCCATATAACCCCAAATTCATAACGGAATCATACACATTTCATATTCATGCTTATAGCATTATTAACGATGCAGATATCATGCCATGTACATTACCCCAAAATCATAACAAAATCTGATATGTCTCATATTAAAATTATACATAGTACTAAGGATAACGCACTCAATTCATCGCATCATTGAATGGTACCCAAGCCATAATCATTCATATTTCTTTATTAACAACTTTTATCAATAATGCTATTAATCTATTAGAAGTTTAGTGTAGGCTACACACCTTGTAAACATGAAGAATGATAGAATATTTAAGATTTCCGACTTTTGCCTACAACGCCGATACAAGACCTACATAACACTTATATGAGAAATCGATTATCACTTAAAAGATATGGCCTTTGGCCTAATATCATTATCTCCTTACCTTGTATTATTCAAATCCCGAATGATTCCCCTAAACGTCACATAAAGAAACCCCGAACTTTCCTTCAAGTTTCGCCAAAGATAATAAAAAGGGATTAGATTCCTAGATTCGCTAATCCAAAAGAAAAGAAAGAAAATGATTGATAGATAATCCTTACCCAGAATACGTAGATTGATTCACCCTTACTTGAACTATAAAGGGATTCGATTTTAACAATTAAAAAGAAAAGAAATGGTGATTTTGGCTTTAATAAAAGAGAAGAGAAAAGATGGTGGAAATAGAGAATGGTTTCTGCTAAGAGAAAGAAGGAGAAAAGAGAAAGAGAAAGAAAAAGAAAAAGAGAATATGAGATATGCCCTTGGTGCTAGGATGATTTAAGACTAGAGAGGAAGAAAAGAAATGAGAAATGTCTTCTAAACTTTTGGTGTTTTCGCAATAGAGGAAAATAAAGTTGAGAGAATTGGCACTTAAACCAAAATGACCAAAAATTGATAGCCACACAAGACAAAACTTACATCTATTGTCAATGACCAATTCGCTAAGAAGAAAATTTGGAGAAAAGGAAAAGATGCACAAATTGTTAAAATTTTGGCCAACTAACACCCCCTAATCCCATACAACATTCGGCCAACTCACAAGCCAACACAATCCCCCTTTTTCCTCCTCATTTCTACCCTATCATCCCCTTAATCACTATCACCATTAAACCAACCCCCCTTAACCCTTATGCCGTCTAGGTTCATGGTCAAATGACCATGGAAAAACTTCCAAAACATCACCCACTCTTCAAGCCTTTTGTCCCCTAAACATTCCATAACAACTTGATTCCTTACCTTAACTACTAACTTTCCTTTTCCCTTTGGTCTACTATCCAAAAATAAAAGAAGAATCCATCCATACTAGATAAGGCTTGACCGACACTATAGAAAAGAGAACAAAAATTAAAATTCCTTCCAATTGCTAGCTAAGGGATTCGAACCTCTACCCTCATGCATTCACCCATGCGCCATCACCACTTTACTAATTGACTTGTCTTGTGATTAAACCTCAAATTAATTCTCTTAAGGCCAAACTTGCTTAGCTCCCATCTAATACTAAAAATCTAATATTTTTCTAAAGCATTCTCCTATATTCTAAAATTCTCAAGTCCCTAAAACTCATACAAATAGCACACAACAAAACAATGCACACATTCAAGCTAAAAATTTCATAACCCCTAAACTCGGATATTACAAGAGCCGACGTCATGCATCGCCATCGGGCGCAAGCGCCAATGGCCGGAGCCAAGGCCGGAGAAGAAGGGGCGAGAGAGAAAATGAGAAAACCCTCTCTGATTTTTTTTTTTAAATGAAAGGAAATGCTTTTTTTTTTTTACTTTTTTTTTGCTATTTATATAGGGTATAAAACGGCGCTGCTTTTTGACCTTAACACTGGGTACAAAACGACGCTGCTTGGCATATGACCCGAGACTCGACCCGCCCCAACCTCAAGGTCCACAGTTGCGGAAGGGTCTAATTGCACTTTTAGCCCTTCCGCTTTTTTTTATTAATTTGCGATCCAAGATTTTTGTTTTTTTAATCCGCCCAATAATTTTATGCTCATTTCATTTTAGTCCGCTTGAAACGGGCAAGGCTTTGGAGGACAGGAATATTTCCCATTTGGTCCTCCATCTCATTCTGCTACATAAATTGGTCCTCTACCTTATTTTCATTCCCGATTTTTGCCTAAAATTCCGTTTAAACTTCAATTTAGTCCTTTAGACCTTTATTTTATTTAATTTTGACCATTTAGAGATTTTTTATATTTTATATATATTATATATTATATATTATATATTTATCTATTTATTTATTGTTCCTTATTTTTTGGTATTTAAAATTAATTTATTTCCTTTTATCATGCACTTTTATTTTATTTTATTTTTATTCTTATTGTTTATTCTTATTGTTTATTTTTATATTTGGCCTTTATTATTACTGTTATTATTTCACTATTTACTTATTTATTTATTTATTTATTATTTTTTATATACTTTAGGTTACTTATGTTTTTATTGTACGTATATTATTTTTAATATTGTTGTTATTATTATTATTATTACTATTATTATTATTATTAGAATTATTATTGTTATTTACATTATCATCTTCATTATAATTATTCTATCATGCATATTAGTATCAGAATTTATTATTACTATCATATCTTTTATATTTTATTAGGCATATTATGTCATTATCACTACGAATTTATATTGCATTATTATTATTTGCTAAACATGATTATTTTAAAACCTTTCAGTCTTTTTTTTACCATACCCGAATAAATTAATTACACGATATTTCAAATGTTATTCGCTTTCGCACAATAGATACAAACAAGAGATTTTTAAACCGAGATTAATTTTCATTATTTTGGAATTAGAAAATCGTGGTTCTAACTTACGGAACATGATTTCTTTCTAAAACCAAGATAATCAAATATCTTTTAAAATTAATAAATTTTTGGTGTTTATTCTCGCTTCGATAATTTAAGGCATTGTGCCCTAACTTACGGACGTAATCTTTTTCTCGTTAACGTGGAAATATACCCTTTTTGTAAAAATTCAATTCAGCAATATTTTAACAAAAGATCGATTTTAAAATCTCATCAAATTTTTAATTTTCACACTAAAACATCGAGTAATCAACTAGGTGCAAATTTTGGGCGCCACGGGTGTTAATCCTTCCTCGTATGAATCGACTTTTAACCTATTTTCTGGATTTTTGTGGACCAAAAAACGTTGTTTTAATAAATCAAACCGCTTATTAAAACGATCAAATTAAGAGGTGATCCGATCACACCTCATAAAAAGAAGATTGGTGGCGACTCCTATTTTCGCTTTCTAAATAAAAGTCATCTATCAAAGAAATTGTTTTGACAAGAAGGATACACTAGTTTTGACTTCTTTTATTATTAAAGAATTTGAATTATGTATATGATTTATAGTTGGATTATGTTGGGACTATATTCCTTATATAATTGGCTTAATTTGATTATAGTTAGATTTTATTTTATATATTAAATTAAGATTATAAATAAATTAATATTGCAAATGAAAATATTAGAAATGGGATCTCAATGGTCTATTTCTTATTTTTATTATCGTGATTTGGTCAAGATATGTTTATAGGAATTTCATATAATGAAAACATTTACCATTTATTCATATTATCGCAATAAGTTCAAGGAGATAATTGGAATTCCACTCAAATATACCGATAATTTTATTGTCATTATAGGTACTAGAAAATCAATCAGAGTGGATTTGTGCCTATATTGACACCGCTACTTTAGGAACACTCAAAATTGTCTGTGATAAACTTTTAATCATGTTTTTCGCCATAAAAGTATATACCGACGTTACATGTATCCACAGTTATATTTTTTCGGAATAGTCTTTTTGACCATCAATATAGGGTTTTTAGACCTATACTAATGATTTTTTTTTAGTGACGGTTTTTGAGCCATCACTATTTGGTAATTTGTTTGTAGTGACAATCCCTGTGTACAAACATATTCCAAATTTGATATCAACTCTACCACCAAATTACCAAACTTATATTTTGTTTATAGTAATCGAACCAATAACCTAGCTCTGGCACTATTGTAGAAAAAGAATATACTAACCGTAATTAATATACACAAACGCAAAATAAAAAATGTATATCAAATCATTGTTGTCAACAGCAAAATCATGTACTAAGAAATTGTCTATGTTCCACAACTCTAAATCCAAACTCAAGAGAGTAAAAATAATTCCCTTTAAACAACACCTTTTTGTTCTTTATTTTTTGAGTGAGAGAATCCACTTTCAACACTTTTTCCTTTTTTTTTTCTTTTTCTAAAACCCAAATTCTTGGCTTTTAAAAATAACTAAAATAAAAACTACTTTTATTTTAATTTCAAAGCCCTTTTTTTATTAAATTCAATTTTTTATGTTGCAAATGGGCCACCCATTATGGGCACCCAATCCCAACATCGAAAAAAGATAAAATTACCTCATTTGCTCTACTTAAAAACTCAGGGCAAAATACCTAAATATACAAAAAAATTATTTATAGAAAAGGGCCGGTTTTTTAAAATTTACTTAAAATGGTTATTTCACACAAAACGCGCCCACGCCAACTGCTTTTGTGGGGATGCAAAGAGAAAGCACAAGGCTGGGAGCTTTTTGCCACATCACCAAAAACGCGCCCTGAGGGCGCGCTTTGTCGACGTGGCAAAAACGCCCCTAAGGACACGTTTTAGCCCGTATTTTAAAAAAAAAAACTATTCTCGAATTTTTTAAAAATTTACGAGAATAAACCTTTATAAAGGCTCAAAATGACAACACCATTTTTTTTAAGGTGCCATCAATTAATAAGGAAATATAACTTACAAAGGAAATCTTTATATAGACCCAAAGTCTCATTTCCCTTGTTTTTTTGAACAAAGTGGGAGATGAGATATGTGTATATATAGACTCATGAATAGTTTTGCAGCTTGTTCCTAAACAATGTGGGATTCTTCCTCTTTTAACTAACAACATGAGATTAAAGGCTACACTATATTTGATATTTTTTTTACAAAACAATTTCTTTTTTTTTATATATATTTTGTTAACATTTTCTTATATTATAAAATTATCTTTTGAGATCTTTAATCTTGTTGCATTTTAGAATTGTTAACATATACAAAAGAACTATTAAAAAAAAGAGAACAAATTGCACATATGAAACTTGTACATGCAATAATCTTCTATTCAATTTTAAATGTTTGAAGTTAATATTGATTGTTTTATACTTTATTATTACTATATTGTTGCACTAATCTAATGCTGACTATGAGATGCCTGATCAAATCGTGTTATTATTACTATATTGTTGCACTAATCTAATGCTGACTATGAGAGGCAATTTATTTGGACCTTTAGCTATCGATTAATCGATATTTTTTAATCTTTTACCCAAGTAATGGCAAAGGGAAAATCTTTTCAGCAACTCATCACCGTGGATTTGTGGAATGGGGTTGTCTATATTTGTATGGAGGGAGATGAATAATCGCTGAATGTTTGTCACATTACAGCATTTTTGAAATTCAATTGTATGGATTCTATTAACCTGGGATCATCATGTTTTCTTAATTTGCTTTGGGTTTGATGGGAGTTTTAAGGAAGTGATGACAAATATTTGAGGGATTAGCTTAGCTACTTATTCTCAAACATGGAATTGCATATCTGCTCAACTGAAAGCAGTGTCCTAGCTATGGAAAGTAAAAAGGAATATTGTATTTTATATGAGAAAGATAATGTGTAATTGTTGGAGTGTAGCTCTGAATGGCCACAATGTTGCTTTTAAAAACGGGACCAAAGATTTAGAGGAGGGAAGCTCCAATACTCACCGCTGAAAAATATAAAAGAAAATATTTTTTTGATTAGTTTAATTTATGATAAAAGTTTGATTAATTTTGAAAAGTAATTGAGAGAATGAAGTTATATTTTAAAAGTCGTGGAAAATAAAGTATAAAACAATCAATATTAACTTCAAACATTTAAAATTAAATAGAAGATTATTGCATGTACAAGTTTCATATGTGCGCTTTGTTCTCTTTTTTTAATAGTTCTTTTGTATATGTTAACAATTCTAAAATGAAACAAGATTAAAGATCTCAAAAGATAATTTTATAATATAAGAAAATGTTAACAAAATATATAATAAAAAAGAAATTGTTTTGTAAAAAATATCAAATATAGTGTAGCTTTTAATCTCATGTTGTTAGTTAAAAGAGGAAGGAATCCTACATTGTTTAGGAACAAGCTGCAAAACTATTCATGAATCTATATATACACATATCTCATATCCCACTTTGCTCAAGAAAACAAGGGAAATGAGACTTTGGGTCTATATAAAGATTTCTTTGTAAGTTATATTTCCTTATTAATTGATGACACCTTAAAAACGGTGTTGTTGTCATTTTGAGCATTTATAAAGGTTTATTCTCGTAAATTTTTAAAAATTCGAGAATAGTTTTTTTTAAAAACACGGCTAAAACGCTGGCCCTTGGGGGAGCGTTGCCATGTCAGCAAAGCGCCTCAAGGACGCGCTTTTGGCTGATGTGGCAAAAGCACTTCTGTGGGGCGCTTCCTCGTTGCATCCCCATAAAACGGCCGACGTGGACGCGCTTTGTGGGGAAATGACCCTTTTCCGTAAATTTAAAAACCGCCATTTTCCGTAAATAATTTTTTTTTTAGTATATTTTGGTATTTTACCCTAAAAACTCATGTTTGAATACAAAACATTGTGAATATGCATTCATGATCGAAAGTTAAGGATGATAAAAAGAAATAAAATAATTGATACCAGTCCTCGATAATGGCACCAAAATTTATTAGGTTGTCAAGACTTAGAAAATAAAAACCTACTTGAAAATATAAAATTAGTAAATAGCAAGTAAGTAAGGTCGATCCACAAAAACTAATAATAACTTTATTTTTAAAAACTTAGCAAAAAAATAATTAAAAGTTGAAGAAAATCATTAAGGCAAAGCTTTAATCAAAAGTAAATTATCCATTTGATTCATAAATCCGACCATTGATGGAAGTATAGCTTCAATGCGAACAAATTAGTTTTAAAATCAAAGCCTAAGGAATTTGTTGCCATGATTTGCCAACTTAAACATGGCAAACTTTCTGATTAGACTGTGTCAGGCACCTGGCATTGGTCCTTGGCAGCACTCAAAAAACTGCCTCAACAAAAGACTGGGGTATGATATCATACATGCTTTCGATAATTTTTTATGGGGAATCTACCTTCCATTTGCATCTTGTTTTTCGAGAGTTCTAAAATATTGTCATTATCGTTTTTTTAGGCTTATTTAAGTAATGGTGATAATTAGGGTGTTCAACGTTAACCGACTCTAAATAACATTAATCGAATTAATTGATCTTTCAAAATTTTTAATCGTTAATCGAACCAAATTTTTTCAAAAAAGTAATCAACCGAAATTTTTCGTTAATTCGGTCGGTTAACCTAATTAACCAAAAATTATATATTTTTTTATTTTTGGTTAAAAATTAACCAATTAACCGAATTAATCGAATTAACCGAATTACCTAATTAACCGAATTACCCTAATTACCCGAATTAACCGAATTACCCAAAATGAATCACTACATAATTAAAAAGATTACATAATTTTAATTTTAGTTTTAGAATTTTATTTTTATTTATTATATTATTTGTAATTTTTATGATTGCTGATTGGGTAATTGGGTTGGGTTGATATTTGGGTTTGGATTGGGTTTAGGATTGGGTTTAGGTGAATAGTGGGCCTATTTATATATTATAATTTTATTTATTAATTTTTTGGTTAAATCAAAAAATTCGTTAACCGACGGTTTCAACCGAATTAACTGCTAACCTAAAAATTACAAAATAATTAATCGATTTCGATCGAAAAAATTCGTTAACCGACCGACAATCAATTCGGTGCTAACCGAATTTTTTCTTGTTTTACCCTAATTTTGCACACCCCCTAGTGATGATCTTAGTTATTCTTCACGTAATCCAACCCACTCCAAATGGGTCAAGTAGACAAAATGATGGATCATTGTTAGTTGAATCATCTTGTAACACCCCAACTCGGCTTAGATATCATGGTCGATTTGAAGAGATTACTATGATTCATTTGAAAATCCATAAACCATTTGAGACTTGTAAAAATAGCTCTAGCTTTTGATAAATAAAATTCCAATTTATTTGGAAAATACCTTTCTTAACTAATTCATTAAATTTATCGATTATATATTTATAAAACACTTAAGTTTGCATGAATTTTAGTTAAATTCAATTTGGAAAACGAGTTTGTTATTGAAAATCCAACGCTTTTGCGATAGAATTAATATCATCTAAAACGCCAAAACAACTTAAAATGAAAATAAAGTCCAGACTTTAAAAAAATAGTCCACAAGCAAAACGAAATTAATACTAACAAGTTAAGAGAAACACAATGATAATAAAAATCGAGCTCCTCGCTGTAATCGATCCGCCTCTAAGTTTGTGGATTACCCGACAAAGAAAACATAAAGGTGAGCTTACGAGCTCAATGTGCGAACTAACTCAATCAATAAATCGATGCACAAATTTCACAAGAAAACATATCGTATCATGCTCGACATGTGATTTCGATATTGTTCATTAACAAACCGGATGCGTAATCATTTCCAGAGACATTCATAAACAAATGCATATATATATATCCTACCCCATCCGCTACACACCATCTCTCTGCTCCATCCTTACACACCGCTAGGGTATCAAGTACTCATCCAACTCACACACCAATAAGTGAGCGATGCCACTTTATAGAATCACCGCAGCTCAAGCTACCAGATACAATATGCGGTAAACCACCAAATTTCGACATGTATGTGACTAAGCCACCAAATAAGACAGATAAATTAAACTACCAACACTTCCTCCATCATATCATAACCCAACCTAATGCAAATAATCATACTAATGTGATAAACAAAATATAGATGTCATACATGCTTTACGTAAATAGTCATGCTTTCAAAATTATCAACACATATATCATACATGTAACTCACATAGCAAACGATCAACATATACCTCATTTCGAGTCTTATTTAAGCAATATGGACCCCACTGAGGATCTAATTATGAATTACAGATTAAATTAGCCCTAAATGAAAATTTCCAAAAATGGGCCATACGCTCAGGTGGCCTACACGACCCAAATGACCAGCCCATGTGGTCCACACGGGCTACCTATCCCCGCCTGCAGGATTTCACATGCCCGTGTCCCACACGGCCACCCGGGTTTGCCCGTAATCGCACACGCCTGCAAAGCGTATACTTACAGGATCAATACTGTAGATTCAAAATTCATAAACTCATTTTTCATATTTAATTAGAAATACATTTTGTTCAAGAATACTTTTCATAAAAATTTGAACCCAAAAATCACAAAAGCCCAAGTTTTGAATCTAGGCTTTGATACCACAAAATGTAACACCCTAAACCCAACCTAGACGTTATGGCCATGATCTCAAGAGATTACTATGATTCATTTGAAAATCTAAAACCATTTGAGACTTGTAAAATAACGTTAGCTTTTGATAAATAAAATTCTTGTTTATTTGGAAAATACCTTTCTTAACTAATCCATTAAATTTCGATTATATTTTTATAAAACACTTAAGTTTACAATGAATTTTAATTAAATTTAGTTTGAAAAACGCAGCTTTGTTATTGAAAATCCAACGCTTTGCAAATATAATTAATATCATCTAAAACATCAAAACAACTTAAAATGGAAAATAAAGTCTAAACTTTAAAAACAACCTCAAAAGTCCAAAAATAGTCCACAAGCAAAATGAATTTAATACTAAATGTTAAGAGAAACACAATAATAATAAATAATCGAACTCTTGCATCAATCCGCCCTAAGTCCTGTGGATTACCTTACAAAGAAAAAAACAAAAAGGTGAGCTTACGAGCTCAATGTACTAACTAACTAAATCAATAAATCGGATGAAAAGTTTCACAAGAAACACATATCGTATCATGCTCGGTTACATATTTTAGATATTGTTCATTAACATATCGATGAAGAATCATTTCCAGAGATGTATTCATAAACAGATGCATATATATATCCTACCCCATCCCTACACACCGCTTAGGTATCAGTACCCATCCAACCCCACACACCAATAAGTGAGGTATGCCACTTTTTAGTAATCAATGCAGCTTGAGTCGCTATATACAATATGCAAAGAAACCGCCAAATTAAGATGTATGTGGCTAAGCCACCGATAAAGCAGTATAAATTAAACTACCAACAGCAGCCTCCATCATATCATAACCCAACCCAATGCAAGTAATCATACTAATAGATAAACATAATACATATGTCATACATGCTTTACATAAATAGCCATGCTTTCAAAATTATCAACACATATATCATACATGTAACTCGTGATACCAAACGACGACATATACCTCATTTCGAGTCTTATTTAGCAATATAGACTCCAATATGGTCTAATTATGAATTACGATTAAGTCGAATTTTAAATTAAAATTTCCAAAAATGGGCCACATGCTCATGTGGCCCACAAGGCCCAAAATGATCAGCCCGTATGGTATATACCGATATCGCGCAACGTGAGACCTAAGTAGTCATATTGGATCCTTGGGAACCATCACAAGTACAACCGCCCCATATTTGAACGAGAATGTCGTGGTCGCCCAAATGAGTCTAGAAAAAGGTGACTCTGCAGCATGCTTGACTCTTTTCAATAGAAAGGAATAGCCAAACCAACCCACCGCTAGTCAATCTCGTGATATCTTATCACCGAAATCGAGACTGACGACCACGGCCCCGACTTACCAAAGACGGTGGTGTACTAATCAATGAACCCCGAAACCCACTTTCTTTTTCTCGACAAAATCAACCAAGCCTAACCGGTCACGACATGTTGTTGATATTGATTGAGTTTGAGGTGACCGAATCCATCCATAAACCTAGACCCCAGAAACCTTCAGAATCAAAGCTCCTATTTTGCCCATGTGATTTCACACGCCCTGTGTCTCGCATTGCCTACCCGATTTGCCCATGTAATCAGACACACACCGTGTGCCCCCACACGCCTAACACACCTGGCCACCACATGGTCAGGTGGCGACACGATCTCGCCACATGGCTAACTACACTACCATGTGACGTAAGAACAATTTTGAATTTCTGGGTTTTTTCAGATTTTCCAAATTTGTTCAAGAGGTTTCGAGTTAGAAACACACACTTGGATTTTTTTATATGAAATCAACCAGAGACTACAAGTACCCAAAGGATCACAACAATAAATACCCTAAATCGTGATTACAACACCGTAGGAGTTAATGTTTCACCAACTTCACCTAGAAAACCCCAACACCATTAGAGGCAAAACTAAACATATTACTGAACATATACAACCACAAACTAACTAACACTAATAATAAAAATAAACACATTTACAATAGAAGAAAGAACCCAATGACACTTACACATGTAAACGATAGAGTGATCATAATCCAACAAATATTGAATTTGTAAAAGGAAAGGGTAAAAGATGTTTCCTTGATTAAAATTATGACACAACAAGAAGGGAAAAAAACAAAATAAAGAAACAACAATAAGGAAAAGAAGAAAACTAGGAAGGTGGGGGGAAAAGAAACATGAAATAGCGCTGAGAGAAAAGTGGGATTAAAAATCTTTTTATTTTAAATCAATAAATTTTCAATTTTTTCTAATAAATAACTAAATCCTAACCAAACTAGTGCTCTAACCACTTAACAACTTAATCCAAAATTTGAATTAAATTCAATTTCACACTTGGGAGCACAAACATTGGAAATAGCAAAATAATATCGCTTTTCTCAATCGTGATTCAACACAAACCGAAGGGCAAGCTAACACTTTACCACTAAACTAGCAAGACTCATTCTATTACAAGTTGAGTGAAAATAGAATTTAAGTCAAATGCTCAAGGATAAGGATAGGAATAAAAATAGCAAAATATTCCAAGATCGAGATTTAAACACAGGACCTTAAACACACATCCAGAGCACTATACCACTCAAGCAAATCACTTTACTTGACAAATTTTAAAAATAAAACCTCAAATTTTGGGGCATTACACATCTTTCCATTTAACTAGATTGGCCTCAATTGACTAAAATGGTATTTTCTTATATCTTTCTATTTTTCCAACTTCTTAGATTCCATTGAAATGAAAGACTTTTGCTTGCAAGCTCATCCACTTGTGTACTTGTAGAACCTATTAACATTTAGTAACATCATAAAGTCATTTTTGTCAACTTAACTATTCATTGGTTCGCCCATTTTCGCTACTTATGGAAAAGATTATGATAGAGCATAATTGGTTCACCGTGAACCATTATCTTGAATATAGTTATCTTACATATTGATTTTGTAGTTTGTAATCTAAGTATTATGATTTTTGTCCTTTCTTTTCCATCCACTAGATTGTAGTTGACTGAATTAAACTCATTTTATTACCTAAATTGTGTTAACAGCAACAATTTTTAGAACCAGTGTTCTTGTGATCTCAATGGTGAAGAAACTACAAAGTTTTCAAGAAGAAGGTGCATCTTACCTTCACCAACAAGCCGAAATTGATTTACGTGAAATCCTTCGTGCAATTGGTCATAAAAGGAATATTATATGGTACGTAAAATTCTAGTGACCTAAGTGTCCATGTCACAAGTCAATCACACTTCAAGATTTGCACCGTAAGTCCGCAAATGTCCCAATAAGATAGAAATTAATTCTTCAAGTTTACATTCTTCCTTCTCCTTTGCATCTTTTGCTTCTTATATGCCGGTGGGAAGATAAAACTCATACCTACATTTTAATTTGTTCATGCTTTTGGTGTGTTCTTCTTTGGTTGTTTCAATCAAAAGTATTGTCATCCGATGATACTAAACGTAAGAGCACAAAAGTGGAAGAAAGCTATATCATGGCCTTCAAAACCAATGAAGTCGTTTTTATTCATTATCATGAAGCATAATATTCAAGATTTTGATATTATTGAGTAACTCGAAAACCACTAAAACACTTGAAGCAATTGTTTTTCATGAAAGTGGTTCAAGTGTTTTTCGATTCAAAAGATATTGTCTAGTGAAGGTTGCTTTCTTCAGCTCATATTAAGCTTTCATCCACTCTTTTTGTGGAATTATGTATGTATGTATGTATGTATGTATGTATGTATGTATGTATGTATGTATGTATGTACATACGATGTATGTATATATGTATGTGTATATGTGTCTATGTATTTATGTATGTTATGAGGGTTTTCCTACATGTTTCAAGCTTGCCCGATATGAATGTATAGTCTAAAATATGGTTTTGATAGGAAAAACGAAAAGAAAAAGAAGATGAGTTGATTTTTTTTGTTAAATCACATGTTTTCAATGTATTGAAAGTAGATGTTTAAAGCCATTAATGGAAAATTCTTTTCCATGAAATAGTTGTTTGATGATATGAATGCTATTAAGTGAATGTTCATTATAATCAATCTTTCACCTTTCATCTTCCTTAACTCTTCACATTTCATTTTCTTGTAACCTCTTGATCGTGGTCCAAACTAACTATGACAACCAATAAGGCAAGCGCACCTATCGCTCAAAGAGTATAGCTATGGCAAGACCTAAAATATCAGATCCTCAATGACCAAGAGTACTAGTAGTTACTATCTTTTTATTATTCAGCCTAAGTATTAAGAGAATCGATGTTTAATTAACTAATTACTAAACTAAGGATGCTAAGACACGAGAATGAATTGGGAAAATACTTTGGGAAAACCAAGCTTGATTAAGACAATACCCGCAGGAAGAATCCACCTAGACTTCACTTGTTACTTAACTCCAACTGCATTTATTTATTCACTTGACTTGATCCGGATAGGATTCCTAATTTATATTATTATCCCTTTCGAGACTAATAACGCCTAACCCTAGGTTGATTAATTGAAATCCATTTCTAATTAAAACCCCTAGTGTTGCATTAGCTCGATCTATGGACTCTCATATTAGGTTTGACCTTAATCCGTAGAGATTTGTCATCCTATCTCTAGGTTGCGTATCAACTCCGCTTTAACTATGCTAGATCTACTCTTAAACAGGACTTTTGCTCCATCGCCTAAGCACATCAATACTTGAATCAATATCCTAAAATATTAAAACAAGAATTAAGAACACATACTCAAGAACAAATCAAGTATTTATCATACAATTCAGTAAAACAATAACAAGATCCGCCTTAGGTTTCATCCCCTCGTATTTGAGGGGTTTAGTTCATGTTTAATAAAGAATACATCTCGTGTAAAATAAATAACAAAACATAAGAAAACCCTAAAACCCCTCAAGGAAATCAAGTGGAAGATCTTCCGCCTTGAGTGTGATTTCGCTTGGGATGACTCCAACTGGCCGCCTTTCGAGTAATTTCCCTCAGTTCACTTCTCTCGCTTCGGCCGCTTTTTAGGTCGCTTCAGGTTGTAAAACCTCCAAACCTCGCCCATTCATTACGCAATCTAATTTGAAATGCCACTACGGAAAAACGCTTAAAAATATTCTTACTTAACAAGAAACCGCTAAGAATTTGTCATTTGAAACCATATCCACTAAAAATTCTAAATAATATGTTTGATAAGAATATCCAATTAAAACTTTATTATAAGCTTTTAAAATATAAGTTGCCAAAATTAAAAGCACTTCCCAATAATAATTTAATGGTCGCCTAGCTTAAACATAACAAAAATGTTCAATCACTTTAATGGGCCTTATTACAATAAACACTTAATCAAAATACCTCAAAATATAACTACTTAATTAGCAATACGTAACTGAACGAAGTACAAC